>BQNB010003633.1:55000-109828 GCA_026074375.1 Tanacetum coccineum | reverse complement strand
GATCAAACTTTCAACTTGTCTTTAAAAGGAAGTGATTGAAAATGGAAAATGTATGGTTTTGTGTGTTTTTGTGTGTGTGCTGAATGGATAGAGGGAGAGAGCACAAAGAAATATGTTTTTGGTGTGTAATGAAGGAATGCAATGAAATGAGAGTGAACAAGTGAGATAAATAGCCAAGGTTTACACACATTTCACACACTAATATGTGTGTGTGTCGTTGGATATGGGGGACAAACAAAAGGGGACCATTTTGATCTTCAAATCACAATACACCATGGTACAAGTCCTTTTTCTAAATTCAAGCAAGCTTGTCTAGATCATTTTCAAATTTTTGGCATCCTAGGAATGCAAGGGGGTGTTTGTTCGATCGTATACAAGGCAAAGGGGGGACCAAATTGGTCTCCAACTTTCTAGGAAATACTAGAGCTCAAAAATGATTTAATTTCACCTAGCATGCATGCAAACCAAAAGATACTTGCATTATTCGGAATACGCAAATAACGAAACATGTAACGGCATCACAAAAAATTACAAAATTTTAAATATTGCTTAAAAACATAAAAACGTGGCTATTGTCAAAATACTACAACGTTTGGTGTCCCGGTTCGCTCCCGGTGACGATTCTCAGATAATAACGAAACAACTTCCCGGCTAAACGGTAAAGTTAAACGAAACATTTTAAAATTCAAATTTCTACACGGAAACGGCTAATTTACTGAACGGAAATTCTCGGGTTGTCACATTCTTTCCCCGTTAAAGAAGCTTTGTCCTCAAAGCTTAGGACGCAACCTCTGCGGCGGGTGCAGAGTTGGTGAAAAGGTGCGGGTATTTCTTTTGCATTTGGTCTTCACGCTCCCAGGTGAACTCAGGACCTCTCTTGGAGTTCCAGCGTACTTTGACAATCGGGATACGACTCTGCTTCAGACGCTTGACTTCACGGTCCATAATCTCGACGGGTTCTTCGATGAAGTTCAGTTTGTCGTCCACTTGGATTTCATCCAACGGTATAGCAAGCGGTTCATCAGCCATGCATTTCTTCAATTTCGAAACGTGAAACGTACTATGAACTCTACTCAACTTCTCTGGAAGTTCTAGACGATAGGCAACGGTTCCTACTTTGGCAATGATCTTAAAAGGTCCAATATAACGAGGGTTCAGCTTTCCCCATTTGCCGAAATGTATTACTCCTTTCCAAGGAGATACTTTCAACATGTCCTTATCTCCTAAACTCAAGAGGTTTTCGTCTTACATCGGCATAGCTCTTTTGACGATCACGAACGGCTTAGATATGGCTCTTGATTTGAACTATTCTCTCGGTTGTCTCGTGGATGATCTCTTGGCCAGTGAGCTGACTGTCCCCAAATTCAGCCCAGCAGATGGGTGATCGACACTTGCGCCCATACAACGCCTCAAACGGAGCAGCCTTAATGCTGGTATGGTAACTATTGTCATACAAAAATTCCACCAACGGTAAGTGTTTATCCTAACTTTTTCCAAAGTCGAGTACACAGGCACGTAACATATCCTCTAACGTTTGAATGGTTCTCTCACTCTGACCATCGGTCTCTGGATGGTAGGCTGTACTCATATCCAATCAAGTACCTAATGCTTTATGTAGAGACTTCCAAAAATGTAAAATAAATTTTTTCCATCGCGATCAGAGATGATCGAAACTGGTACTCCATGCTTTAAGACTACTTCCTTCAAGTATTGTCTCGTCAATTTTTCTAACATGTCATCTTCTCTCATAGGCAAGAAATGAGCAAATTTAGTGAGATGATCAACAATTACCCAAATCGTGTCTTGCCCAGCCGCTGTCCTTGACAGTTTATTCACAAAGTCCATTGTTATGTTCTCCCATTTCCATTGTGGGATCTCTGGTTGAACCAACAAACCAGATGGTTTCTGATATTCTATCTTAACCTTTGCACATGTTAAACACTTGCTGACATAAGTGGCAATTTATGCTTTCATGTTAGGCCACCAATGTAACTTCTTCAAGTCCTGATACATCTTATCCGATCCAGGGTGGATGGAATACTTCGACTTATGAGACTCATGCATAATCAAGGCCCTCAAATCACCAAGACACGGAATCCAACTTTGATTGTTTAAGCATAACGTTCCGTTAGTACGAGGTTCTAACTTGTTAATCATGCCACGCAAATCTTCGTTGATGAAGTTCTCTTCCTTTCTGGCTTCCGATTGAGCACTCAAAATCTGCTTAGGAAGGTTTAACCCTATAGTCATAACCAAGGCTCGAACTCGTAGCGGCTTGCTTTTTTCCTTTCTACTCAGGGCATCAGCCACCACGTTCTCCTTTCCTGGATGATATCGGATCTCGCAGTCGTAGTCGCTCAACAATTCTAACCAACGTATTTGCCTCATATTCAGCTCCTTCTGGTCGAGAATGTGTTGCAAACTCTTATAATCAGTGAACACAACGCACTTGGTACCGTACAGATAATGTCTCCACATTTTCAGGGCAAACACTACTGCACCAAGCTCTAGGTCGTGTGTGGTATAGTTCTTCTCGTGAACCTTGAGTTGGCGGGATGCGTAAGCTATGACCTTCTCTCTCTACATCAAAACCGCGCCCAACCCTTTATGCGAAGCATCGCAATACAACACGAAGTTATCACTTCCCTCTGGTAAAGCTAAGATCGGCGCACTACACAGCTTTTGCTTCAAAAACTGGAATGCAGCTTCTGCCTTTTCTCCCCATTCGAATTTCACGCTTTTCTAAGTCAACTTCGTCATAGGCCTAGCAATTTTTGAAAATCCTTCGATGAATCGCCGGTAGTAACCAGCTAAACCTAAGAATTGACGAATCTCGGTGGGTGTCTTGGGTGATGCCCAATCTTTGATTGCCTCAATCTTCGCAGGATCAACGTGAATGCCTTCACTATCAATCACGTGACCAAGAAATTGTACCTTCGACAGCCAAAACTCACACTTTGAGAACTTGGCGTACAATTCTTCCTTCTTCAATAAATTCAAGATCAACTTAAGATGTCCTTCATGCTCCTTTCTGCTTTTGGAGTAGATCAAAATATCATCGATGAATACAATCACGAATCTATCCAGATATGGTTTGCACACCCTATTCATCAAGTCCATGAAAACTGCTGGTGCGTTAGTCAAACCAAACGGCATTACTTGGAACTCGTAGTGACCATAGCGGGTCCTAAATGTTGTCTTTGAAATGTCTTCCTCACGAACTCTGAGTTGATGATAACCAAATCTCAGGTCGATCTTAGAGTAGACTCTTGACCCTTGCAATTGATCAAACAAATCGTCGATCCTCGGAAGTGGGTATCGGTTCTTCACAGTAAGCTTGTTTAGTTCACGATAGTCGATACACATCCGAAAAGAACCATCTTTCTTCTTGACAAACAAAACCGGTGCTCCCCAGGGTGAGGAACTGGGTCTTATAAATCCTTTATCAGAAAGTTCTTGCAACTGGGTGGATAACTCTTGCATTTCGGCTGGTGCTAATCGATACGGTGCTCGTGCTACAGGTGCAGCACCAGGGACTAAGTCGATTTGAAATTCAACTTGTCGAGCAGGCGGTAATCCAGGCAAATCTTCTGGAAAGACTTTTGGAAATTCCTGTACGATTGGTACGTCCTCAAGTCGCCTCTCCTCTGACTTATCCTCAGCTTTCTTGGACGTAACTTGTGCCAGATAAACTTGACATCCTTTCTCAATATACTTTTGGGTCTTCGTGCACGATATGATATTCAACTTACTTCCGTTGTCGCAATTATCACCTCGGATACACATACGGATTATCAACACCTCATTTCCATATAGAATACGAAACAACCTTCTCATCATAAACGATCAACACCAGGTACTACAGTCGCCACCAGTCATACCAATGATGACGTCAAAACTACCAAGCTCTCGGGCATTAGATCTATGTCAACGGATGACTAATAATTCCTAACGTGCAAACCTCTAAGTATAATATTTTGAATTCTAAATTCTTCCATCGGCAAGTTCTACGGCATAACGAGTGTCTAAAGTGGTTGGTGTAACATCCAACAAAGCACTAAAGGTAGTCGACACAAAACTTCTATCGGCACCCGAATCGAATAACATAGAAGCATAACAGTTATTGAGAAGGAACGTACCCGTGACAACGTTGGAATCAGGGTTTGTTCCTCCTCCACCAATGGCGTAAGCTTTCGCCGTAGCTTCGTTACCTCCAGTCTGGTTTCCAGTCTTGTTTCCATTCTTGTTTCTTGTCTGGTTTCCACGGTTCTGATTCCTCAACTTAGGACAATCCCTCCTAAAATGTCCTAGTCTTCCACACTCATAGCAAATAATACCCTGCTGATTTCTAACTGGAGCCCTTTGAGTGTTTGGAGCAATAGCAGCCCTACAATCCCTAGTTTGATGTCCAACCTTCTTACAGTTTCCACACCTCATAGTACACAACCCTTCATGGTACAACCTGCACTTATTGCAGTAGGGTAGTGGCCCAACATACCCCTTTCTTTCATTGTTCCCGGCCGTATAAGCTCTGGCCCACATCTCTGCCCACTATAATTTACGCCTCTTTGAATACGGGTTGCTGTCCACGGTTATCCCTTAGGTTACTTTCCATCCTCCTCTTATTCTCAGCACTCCTTGCAGCATAACCCTGGAGCTTCTTATCCATTAATTGGTTAGCAATGCGTATAGCATCTTGGAGTCTGGCTGGATTCGCAGCAATCACATTCCCTTGAATGTTGTCCGGTAAACCTCCAATAAACCTTTCCACTCTGTCTTCTTCATCAGGGACCATTCTAGTACACAACAAAATCAACTCCTGAAACCTTTGAGTGTAAGCAGTCAAGTCGTTTCCTTTCACGGTCAGATTCCACAATTCAGTCTCCATCTTCTGGATTTCATTCCTTGGACAGTACACTTCTGTCATCAACTTCATCAGTTCAACCCAATTCATGGCATATGCAGCCTCAACACCAATGGTTCTCTTATGAGAGTTCCACCAGGTCAAAGTACTGTCCTGCAGTGTGCATGTAGTATATTTCACTTGATACTTCGGTGGAAAATTACTGATATTAAACACAGTCTCCATCTTCTCAAACCAGCGGGTCAATCCAACAACGTCTTCGGTTCCCGATAAATTTTGTGGCTTACACTTCAAAAAGTCTTGGAAAGTGCACTCTCGAGCCACTGGCATGAAACCTCCATAATTCATACCATGATTCCCATTTCTATTTCCATTTCCGCTTTCTCTATTCCCTCCTTTTCCATTTCCTCCGTTCTTGCCTTCTTGTTCATCCCCATTCTCATTCAGGGGTTCAAGGGTCCTTGCGGCTTCACGAGCCTCCATCTCTTCAGCTACTCGGCGGTTAACAAATTCTTCAACTTCCTCGTGAGTAATGGATGCTCCGGATCATGTGTTAGGCATCTTCCTACAACACAATGATATAACGCTTGGTAAGATTTCTAGGTGATGCGAGATCACTAACGGTATTAAATAAAATTTACGGTTAATTCACATAGAAAATACATGATCGAAATACATATTCATGGAAACCCTATAATGCATGATGCACATAGCATAAGTAAATCAAATTATGACATCATATCATAGATAAATATCAATTTCATATTATCGAACATTAGTGATTACATCATAACGTTTCAAAATACAGAAAATACGAGTTCTAACACTACAGTCATCACTAAACGCTACTACTTAATGCTGCAATACTAACGAACATCTCTAAGGACGGTAGCCCATGTGCTTCCTAGCGCATGCCTCAAGTCTGCCAACTCTCACTCGATCATAAAATCGAAGTCTTCGCATCTGCCTCAACTCTCTTTGCATACGTGACATGTCGCGCTGGATTCGGTCAACTCTTTGACTCTTAACACTCCTGGTGTCTCTAAGCCTCATGTTATCCCTCTCTAACTCAGCAATCCTCTCAGTCAAAGCAATAAACAGCCGACCTCACCCAACAATCCTATGTCCCTGCTCTCTCTGAACTCCCTCAATAGCCTGTATACGATGGACTGGGATAGCCTGAGTGTGATCATGGAACCTCTGAACCAAATCTCCTAATGTCTCATACGTAACCTTTACTGCTCCCTCCTGAGCAGGCTCAGGAATTTCCTTTGGCATCACAGGATGCGTAACCCTCTCAACTCTGACCTCAACCGGGCCTCTCACACTCGTCTCTGTCTCATCTCGATCAACAGCCTCAACTACAACTCTAGCATCAATCCCTCTATCCCTAAGAGCATCCGCGTAAGCGAAACACTCGTCAATCTCTGCCTGAATCTCTGGATCAATATCCCGCTCTAAATGAGGCTCATCACTAACCCTGACAATAGCATCATCCCTCAAACTAATCTCTCTAGGATCAACCTCTACATCTGCCAGATAACTAGAATCATTAACTCTCTTAGGCGATGGTATCAAATCAGCACGGACAGGAGATAAAGCTCCGGATATAAGTGGTAATGCAGGTACATATGTCATAGGGGACCTATGTCTCTTGCGAGATGGCCCCGCAGAAGTACTCGGTAAATCTGGTGAAGAATGATTTGACAATGGGTGTCTCGAAGAAGAATCAGATGAAGCATCCGAATGAAAATCTGATGATGCCTCTGATGACGAATCTGAAGAAGAATGATCGGCAGAATGTCTCACAGCAAGATGATGAGTGGGTAACAGTCCAACCCTCTTCCTCGCAGTCATCATGTGTACCGGCCCATTAAGATGCAAACGTACGGTCCCGACCATTGAAGAAAAGCTGTCCAGGTGATAGAATCATAACCCGACGATGAGGTATGATAGGTGATCTCTGGGTAGAAGCGGTAATCTCAGTGAAAGGCGTACCATGGGTAGGTGATGGTGGTGTATCTGGTGTATCACTGTCTGTGGTGTCATCATCCGATGATAAAAATGGTGAGATAGCTGGTAATGGTGGTATATGGTCTGATGATGGATCCTCAGATGGATCAGACTCTAAATCAGATACAGGTGAGTAATCAAGAGAAGCTGGTGTATAGTCTGGGGGTGGTGGTATAGTAGGTGATATGATAGGTGTCTCTGTGGGTGTCATTGGTGTGTCAGTCTAAGTAGCAGGTGGAGTAATCACTGGTGTGGTGTTAGGAATAGTAGTAGGGATAGTACCGAACAAGATCACTCGTCCAGCAGGTGTCCCCACGCTATCCTCTGATGAATCCGAAGAAATCGAGATAACTGAAATAGCCATAACCTGCACAAGCAAAGTTCATATAAATCATCTTTATATCAACCATGCATGATGCAAAAATATGAATGGGTGAATGGGTAACTAGATGAATGCAAAATGAATGAATGAGTCATCGAGCACGTCATTAATAAGGAAGAAAAAGAAATACTTAATGAAAGAAATCGAATAGCTTAGAATTTAATACGTATATATTATTTACGTAGTACTTAGTTATGGAATACGTACTATGGTAAAATCACGAAATGGCACATAATCACATAGGATCACATACTGGTTATAATCTAGACCTAGTTTATACTACCTGGTTCTCTATAACCTTGCCTCTTGATACCAAACTGTCACACCCCCAGACGAGGCCTGGACGGAATACGTGTCCGGAGGCGTGACTTTATTGAGCATCTCAAGTACAAAGCATAAAGAACGACCTCTAAGGGGATAAAAAGCTTATTAAAAAAAATAAAACACACCGTTGCAAAGTTTTAAATAATAATAATAAGTTTTTACAACAATTAAATCTAAAAGATTCTAAGTTTAAAACCGTAAGCTAATAGTTTCAACAACGGTATTGTAAAGACATAGATAAATCTCTGGTATACCGGTACAGGCAACATAGTCTTCACATAAGTTCAATCAACAGCAACTAAGCTAAGTCACCTGAGAAAAAACATGCTTAAAACGTCGAACATAAAGTTTTGAGTGAATTCATAGGTTTGTTCAAACGATATTACAGTGACGCACAAGATATCAAAACGTAGGCGACAGTTATAAACAGATACAACTTATCACATAAAAAGATTTTACGATGCGCTAAGCTCATGACACCGAAGCTAAATACGTTTATATCATAGTATACTTAGCTAGGTTGAACACAGAGCCCCTAAGGTACTGACCAAGACTTACCTCTTAGTTTTTTCGACATGGTAATTAACCGTTATATACGGGAGCCCCGTTGGGTCTGAAGCACTACTCCCTGATAGGATAAAATTAGTCCATATAGATCTATTTATAACACTCCGCTCATCCCCACGTGACCGGAGATCCTAGCCTCCATCAAGATATGACGTTTCATTGATAAGTGTAGGCAGTAGTTGTGGTCTAAACGCTACTGGCAACACGTAAACATGGAAAATCTCACTCAAAGTACTTGTGTCCAGTTTTTTAAAAGCAAATCAAAGTTTCTCCACCCCAAGTTTAAAAAACATTTATTCAAAACGAGTAAAAGAGTGACTGCAATGAACGTCACATTTATACTGTTAGAAGGTATCGAAAAGGAATCAAAAAGTGTGAAAATGAATCTCTCCCGTTACAAGCGACAACCTACACATATATGTTCGTCGTTTAAGAATGATTACAACGAATAATCGCTAAACTGTAAGAACAGATCATGCCGAACACAAACGATCGACACGGAGAACGGCGTATCCCTTTTTAAGACTTACATTCGAAAGATATAAGTCTTGAACATTCCTCAGACGTTTTGAAAACATCTCCAAAAATATTATCGTCTTTAGTGTATATCGTCTTTTAGTTGTAGTCGTTTTCTAGTGTATTTTGTCTTTTTAGTGTATTTCGTCATTTAGTGGCATTTCATCTTTTTAGTGTATTTCATCTTTTATTATAATTTTCGTCTTTTAAGTGTATTTCATCTTTAGTAAATTTCCGTCCTTTTAGTGTATGTTCGACACATCACTGTTGACTTCAATAACTAAAAATTTTGACCTAAACATGACACTTACCTTTTTTCACATTTTATCATAAGTTGATATAAAAGTATATTTTTGAACGCTTTTTAAAGAAGTTTTACTACGAAATTTTCGCAATTACCTTTCTAAAAATATCGACTATTCCATTTTTATATCAATCCTCGACACTTTAAAACACCCGTTTAACAAAAGTATATCATTTCATAGACTCGAAAGAAAATCCGATCTAAATTTCGACAACCACCTCAAATATCACAACAAACCCGTTCTAAACCTAAACCTTTTCGACATTCAATTTACGCTTTCAACAAATCCGACATCTAACTTAATCTCTTCGCCAACAATATTTAAACAATAATATACAAAAACTAAATAAACATATAGCCGTATGATAACACTATATTTATAATCAAATAGTTTTACAACGAACTTTTATGCACAAAAGTAACAACAACTTTTTATGTTCTTTTGCCATTTATAAATAAAAAGTATTTAAACTTTTGAGACTTGTATTTTATAGAAAACTATATAATATTTTCACAACGATATCGCTTTGAACACCTAGACCTTGTGTCGAAATGATCATAACGAATGCAATAGTACAACTCTTTAGGAAAAATAGATATGACTTACCAAAGAAACAACAACGAAAATATGATTATACATCAAAAACAACCCAAAATTTTAGTATTTATAGAAATACCCGGATGAAATAACAATCAACTCGAACAATATATCTTCAAATGTAAATGATCAAAGATGAAAAATGTATGGATTTGGGTGTGTGTTTTTGATGGTTCGGCAAAGAAAGAAAAGAAAAAGAAATGTATAGAGTGTTTCTTTAGAGAGAGAAAGCACAAGAGAAAATGTGTTGGTGAATGAAAGAAATAAGTTGAGAACAAGTGAATATATCTACAAAAATCACACACACTTTCACGCACACTAGTATGTGTGTCGGTTTGAAGATACAAGAGATAGGGGACCAAAATGATCCTCCTATCACACACTACCTAGTACTAGTCCTTTAGCACATTTCATGCAAGCTTGTCTAGTGATTTGATTTTCAAATTTTTGAACCCTATGTATGTATACATATACATACATAACCGGTTGGAAATGAGACCAAGGGGGGGGACCAAAAGTGACCTCCAACTTTCTAGGGAACTAGTGCTAGATATGAATTAATTTCCAAATGTCTTGCATACATAACAAAGTATAGTTAAATTCCACGGAACACGTAAATAACGAAACGAGTAACGGCATCACGAAAAATTATGAAATTTTAAATATTGCTTTAAAACATAAAAACGTGGCTATTGCCAAATTACTACAACGTTTGGTGTCCCGGTTCGCTCCCGACGACGATTCTCAGATAATAACGAAATAACTTCCCGGTTAAACGGAAAAGCTTAACGAAACTTTTAAAAATTCAAATTTCTACACGGAAACGGCTACTTTATTGAACAGAAATTCTCGGGTTGTCACATTCACAAGATTATTATGTATGAGGTTTTACCTGAATGATGAGAATACCATATGATAGAATCATATGGTTCTTGTGTAGCAGCCGTAGGTCTTACTCGTAGTCTCTTATAAGAAGTTTGTCACACCCCGCCAAGGTGGAAACACGGGGCGCAACGAGAAAGAGAATCATCACAACACATTGGCGTCTATATAGAGAAACTAAATATGCACAAAATATAAGGTATAGACACACAATGTCATGAAAATACCCAAAAACATCAACAAAATCCAAAGGCGTCTGACATTGAAATAAAGGCAGTTCACGCCAATGTCATGACATGCAGACACTTAAACATCCAAATAAAACAAGTCAAATAACATTCATCATCTAAACAAATAACGAAATCTAGATAACTAAACTTCGTCAGCTGCCTACGGTCCATATAGCAACTTTTCTTAACCTTAACCTCATCTTGCTGAATACCTGAAAATGATGCTTATACGTCAACACAATGGTTGGTGAGAAACATAGGTTTTCAGACACACATATTTAATCCATTACCAAAATCATTAACCGAATTACTGTGATCATAAAACAATACTTTTGCATGACAATTATGCTAACTAACATACAAGCTAACATGCAATTCAATTCAATCCAAATCAATCATACAAATACCAAGCAGATGACCTCAATCGCTCTTGGATCAATCCAAGTCCTTATCCCTCTAGCTCAGGCCGGAGATACCCGAAGGTAACCCTCCCAACTAGGCACATCACATCCATATCACATCACATAACATGTAGCACATGATGCACATTAGTCACATAATAGTCCATGCATTTACACTAACACATAATCACAGCAATCTAAAACTCTTTCAACACTTGCATCATTTCCATCCCAAGTTTAAAACAATGTAAAAAAAAGTAGGACTATGTAACTCACCTGAATGCACAAAATGCAGCTTCCAATTTCTATCATGCAACTAAACAAATAAATAAACACGGTTACACACGACCAAGCTAAAAGCTCTAGTCCATGTAACACATATATGATGGATGTCTAAGGGTGTGATTAACCATCATGGGTCACCCCGACACCATGCCCAACCTTAACCACCTCATTAACACATCACCCTCACACTCCCCACCACCCACTTGGGGGCTTAGGAACAGAGAGCGAAAGTAAATGAAGTACAAGAGGTGTATACTTGCGTATTGCAAGGTTTCGGTTATGCCCCAAGAGATGTAAAAATCACAACCCTTAGACATCCCACATAGGGGATAAGAGTTTACATTTACCTATGAGCTTTTAGCTAGGTCCTGTTTAACCGTGTTTCAAAATTTGTAGATTAGCAGCAAAATTGTAAAGCTCAGCCTTTATGCATCCATGTGATTTACCTAGTCCAACTTTATTTTATAACATAGTTATTAAACTTGGGAAAGGAAATGAAGCAAGTGATGAAAGAGTTTTAGCTTGCTATGTTGATTATGTGATATTAATAATCATGGACCTTTTGTGACTAATTATTGCAACATGTCTACATGATATGTGATGTGATATAGGATGTTGATGTGCCAATTTGGGAGGGTTACCTCGGGTATCTCCGCCTGAGCTAGCGGATAATTGACTTTGTATGGGATTGATCCAAGAGCGATTGAGGTCGTCTGCTTGGTATCTGTATGATTGATTTGGATTGAATTGAATTGCATGTTAGCTTGTATGTTAGTTAGCATAATTGTCATGCAAAAGTATTGTTTTATGATCACAGTAATTCGGTTAATGATTTTGGTAATGGATTAAAATATGGTGTGACTGAAAACTAAGTCTCATCCCCAACCATTGTGTTGACGTATAAGCATCATTTTCAGGTATTCAGCAAGATGAGGTTAAGGTTAAGAAAAAGTTTGCTATATTGCCGAGCAGCTGAACGAAGTTAGTTATCTAGATTTCGTTATTTGTTTAGATGATGAATGTTATTTGACTTGTTTTATTTGGATGTTTAAGTGTCTGCATGTCATGACATTGGCGTGAACTGCCTTTATTTCAATGTCAGACGCCTTTGGATTTTGTTGATGTTTTTGGGTATTTTCATGACATTGTGTGTCTATACCTTATATTTTGTGCATAATTTATTTTCTTCTCTATAGAACTCCAAAGTTGTTTGTATGATTCTCATTTCTTTCTCTTCAGTTGCGCCCTCGTGATTCCCACCTGGCGGGGTGTTACAAACTTCTTATAAGAGACTACTAGAAGACCGTACGGCTGCATAACAACAAGAACCATAAATGATTCTATCATATGGTATTGCTCATCATTCAGGTAAAACCTCAAAACATAATAAATCTTGGAATGTGGACAACCCGAAATTCTGTTCAATAAAGTACCGTTTCCGAGTAGGAAAATTTGAATTTATTAAAAGTTTTCGTAAGCTTTTTCTTCCGATTAACCGGGAAGTTATTTCGATATTATCTGTAGAAACGTCGTCGGAGCGACCCGGTACCACCAGACGATGTAGTAATTTGGAACTAGCCCCACGTTTTTATGTTTTAAAGCAATATTTTAAAAAAATTTTTCATAATTTTTCCGTGATGCCGTATACTCGTTTCGTTATTTACGGGTTTCCGTGGAATTTACTATACTTAGTTATGTATGCAAACATTTGTAGAAATAATTCATATCTAGACACTAGTTCCCTAGAAGTTGGAGGTCACTTTGTGTCCCCCCCTTGGTCTCAATTCCAACCGGCTTTATGAAGTATATGTATACATACATAGGGTTCAAAAATTTGAAAATCAAATCACTAGACAAGCTTGCATGAAATGTGCTAAAGGACTAGTACTAGGTAGTGTGTGATAGGAGGATCATTTTGGTCCCCTATCTCTTGTATCTTCAAACCGACACACATACTAGTGTGCGTGAAAGTGTGTGTGATTTTTGTAGATATATTCACTTGTTCTCAACTCATTTCTTTCATTCACCAACACATTTTCTCTTGTGCTTTCTCTCTCTAAAACACACATACATATCTTTTCTTTTCTTTCTTTGCCGAACCATCAAAAACACACACCCAAATCCATACATTTTTCATCTTTGATCATTTACATTTGAAGATATATTGTTCGAGTTGATTGTTATTTCATCCGGGTATTTTATAAAACAACGTTTGGGTTGTTTTTGATTTCTAATCATCTTTCGTTGTGTTTCTTTGTAAGTCATATCTACTTTTTCATAAATAAGTTGTACTTTTGCATTCGTATGATCATTCCGAACAAGGTGTACAAAGCGAATCGTTGTGAAAATCATTATCTAGTTTTCTATAAAACTACAAGTCTCAAAGTTTAATATTTTTATTTATAAATGGAAGAACATAAAAAGTAGTTGTACTTTTGTGCATAAAAGTTCGTTGTAACTATTTTGATATATATATATTGTTATCACTACGGCTATATCGTTTATTTAAGATTTATCGTATATTAAGTTTAAATATTGTTGGCGAAGAGATTAAGTTAAATGTTGGATTTGTTGTAAGCGTAAATTGAATGTCGAAAAGGTTTAGGTTTAAGAACGGATTTGTTGCGATATTTGAGGTGTTGTCTAAAATAGATCGGATATTCTTTCGAGTCAATGAAAGATATACTTTTGTAAAACGGGTGTTTTCACGTGTCGAGGATTGATAAAAATGGAAAGTCGATATTTTTAGAAAGGTCATGCCGAAATTTCGTAAACTTTATAAAAGCGTCAAAAATATACTTTTATTATCAAACTTATGATAAAATGTAGAAAAACGTAAGTGTCAAGTTTAAAGTTCAACATTTATATTATTGAAGTCAACAGTGATTTGTCCAAATTACACTAAAAGAGGACGAAATTTACTAAAAGATGAAATAACACTAAAAACGAAATATACTAAAAGATGAAATACACAAAAGAATTGAAATGCATAAAAGACTAAATACAACTAAAAGACAAAATCACATAAAAAACGCACTACACTAAAAGACGAAATAACACTAAAAGACAAATTTTTTGAATATGTTTTAAAACGTCGATACCATGTCAAAAACTTATAACTTTCAAAGTACGTCTTAAAAAGGGATACGCCGTGTCTACATCGTGTTTCCGTAGATCAGATTCTTTACTTAAGCGTTATCGTTGTAATCATTCTTAAACGACGACTATAATATAGGTTGTCGCTTAACTTGAGATTCATTTTTCACTTTATTGATTCCTTTTGATCCACTACCCGTATAAGGTGAGTTTTCATAGCCTCACTCTTTTACCCACGTTTGAATAAATGTTTTATAACTTTGGGGTGAGAAACATTGCATGCTTTAAAACTGGACACAAGTACTTTTGAATGAGATTTTCCCTTATTACGTGTTGCCTAAGTAGTCGGTTTTAGTACCACTACTGCCACACTTATCATGAACCGTCAATCTCTTTGACTGAGACCGGTCCGAGGGAGCGCGAGTTTTATAAATAGATCTATTTGGGACTAATTATCCCTATCCGGGAGAGTAAGCGCCATTACCCACGGGTCTCCCGATAACGATATATACCATGTCCGAAACTTTAAGAAAGTAGTCTTGGTCAGTTACCTTAGGGGCTTGTTTCAACTAGCAAAATACTATGATATAAACGTATTAGCTTCGGTGTCATTAGGCTTAGCGCAACGTAAATACCTTTTTATGTCAAGTTGTATCTGTTATAAACTGTCGCCACCGGTTTTTGAAATCTTGTGGACCACTGTAATATCGTATGAACTAAACTATGAATACACATCAACTTTAATCGACAAGTTTAAGCAATGTTTTTTCCTCAGGTGCTTACATAGATGCTGTTGATGGACTTATTGAAGTCTATTGCCTGTACCCGGTTTACCATAGATTTATCTAGTTCTTTAAATACCGTTGTTGAACTTATTTAAGCTTCCGCGTTTCAAAACTTTGAATAATTTTAATTTACAATGATGTAAAACTATTATTATTATTTTAAAAGCTTTGCAACGGTGTTTATTTTTTTAAACGTTACCCTTAGAGGTCTGATCTTTATGCTTTGTACTTGAAGATGCTCAATAAAAGTCCACGCCTCCGGACACGTATACCCGTCAGGCCACGTCTGGGGGTGTGACAGTTTGGTATCAAGAGGCAAGGTTATAGAGAACCAGGTAGTATAAACTAGGTCTAGATTATAACCAGTATGTGATCCTATGTGATTATGTGCCTTACGTGACCTTACATTAGTACGTAAGACATAACTAAGTACTGACGGTAAATAATATATATCCTTATTAAATAATCAAAGTATATCTAATACTTCTAAGTATTTCTTATTTCATCTATCATGACTTGCTCGAAGTCTCATTCATTCATTCATTTTGATTCATCTAGTTACCACCATTCACCCCTTCATATTATTGTCATCATGCATGGTTGATTAAAAGATGATTTATAATAACTTTGGCATTGTAAAGTTATTGGCTATTTCAGTTATCTCGATTTCTTTAGATTCATCAGAGGATAGCATGGGGACACCTGTTGGACGAGTGATCTTGTTCGGTACTATCCCTACTACTATTCCTAACACCACACCAGTGATTACTCCACCTGCTACTTAGACTGACACACCAATGACACCCACAGAGACACCTATCATATCACCTACTATACCACCACCCCAACTATACACCGATCTTCTCTTTGATTACCACCAGATACAGAATTATAAGTCTGATCTATCCTGAGGATCCCATCATCAGACCATAATACCCCCATTACCAGCTATCTCACCATATTCTCATCGTATGATGACACCGACAAAACAGGATACACCCAGAACACCACCATCACCTACTCTATGGTATGCCTTCACGAGATTGCCACGCGCTTCTACCCATGAGATCACCCATCGTACCTCATCGTCGGTTATTATTCTATCACCTGGACACTATTTCCCTCATGGTCGAGACCGTACCGTTAATCATCTTAATTAGGCCGGACACATGAATGACCGCGAGGAAGAGGGTTGGACTGTTACCCACCTCATCATCTGCTGAGAGACCATTCTGCCGATCATTCCTTCTTCATAATTCGTCCATCAGAGCATCCAACAGATTTTCAATCTGATGCTTCATCTGATTCTTCTTCGAGACACCCATTGTCAAATCATTCTTCACCAGATTTACCGAGTACTTCTGCGGGGCCATCTCGCAAGAGATGTAGGTCCCCTATGACATATGTACCTGCATTATCACTTGTATCCGGAGCTTTATCTCCTGTCCGTGCTGATTTGATTACCATCGCCTAAGAGAGTTAATGATTCTAGTTATCTGGCAGATGTATTAGGTTATCCCAGAGAGTTAGTTTGAGGGATGAGCTTTGATCAGGGTTAGTGATGTATCCTCATTTAGAGCGGGATATTGAATCCCAGATATTTCAGGCAGAGATTGACGAGTGTTTTCGCTACCGTATTCTCTTAGGGATATAGGGATTGATGCTAGAGTTTTAGGTTGATGCCGAGGCGTTGATCGAGATGAGACAGAGACGATGAGAGGGCCCGGTTAGGTCAGAGTTGAGAGGGTTACGCAACCTGGTGAAAATGCCCTAAAGGAAATCCTGAGCCTGCTCCTGAGGGAAGCAGTAAAGGTTAACTTAGGAGACCATAGGAGAATTGGTTCAGAGGTTACCATGATCACCCTCAGCTATCCCAGTCCACGTAATACAGCAATTGAGGAGTTTCAGAGATGAGCAGGGAAACAGTAGGATTGTTGGGGTTGAGTCGGCAGTTATTGCTTTGACTGAGAGGATTGCTGAGTTAGAGAGGGATAACATGAGGCTTAGAGACACCAGGAGTGTTAAGAGTCAAAGAGTTGACCGAATCCAGCGCGACATGTCACGTATGCAGAGAGAGTTGAGGCATGATCAAGACATCGTATTTTAGATCGAAGAGAGAGTTGGCAGACTTGAGGGCATTGCGCTAGAAGCCATGTGTACCGTCCATTAGAGAAGTCGTTAGTATTGCAGCATTAAAGTAGTAGCGTTAGTGATGACAGTAGTGTTAAACTCGTATTTTTCTTGTATTTTTTGAAACGTTTATGATGTAAATACTAATGTTCGATTAATATGAAAATGATAATTTATCTATGAATAGATGTCATAATTTGATTTACTTATGCTATGTGCAATCATTCATTAAGGGTTTCCATTGAATACGGTAATTTCGACATGTATTTACTATGTGAATTAACGTAAATATTATTTAAAACCCTGTGAGCATGTATCACATCACTTAGAAAATCACAAGCGATATATCATTGTGTAGTAGGAAGAATGCCTAACACATGATTGGCCGAGCATCCATTAACACACGAGGAAGTTGAAGTAATTTGTTAACCGCCGAGTAAGCAGAAGAGATGGAGGCGCGTGAAGCCGCAAGGACCCTTGAACCCCTAAAATGATAATGGGGAAGAACAAGAAGGCACAGTAACGGATGGAAATTGAAAAATGAGGGAATAGAGAAAGATCGGAAAATGGAAAATAGAAATTGGGAACCATGTATGAAATATGGAGGTTTCATGCCATGGCTCGAGAAGTGCTCATTTTCCAAGACTTTTTGAAGTGTAAGCCACAAAATTTCTCGGGAACCGAAGGCGTTGTGTGATTTACCCTGGTTTGAATAAGATGAGGACTGTGTTTAATATCTAGTAATTGTGTCCACGCGAAGTAAACAATGAAATATACTACATGCACACTGCAGATGACAGTACTTTGATTACCTGGTGGAACTCTCATAAGAGAACCATTGGTGTTGAGGCTGCATATGCCATGAATTAGGTTGAACTGATGAAGTTGATGACAGAAGTGTACTGTCCAAGGAATGAAATCCAGAAGATGGAGACTGAATTGTGGAATCTGACCGTGAAAGGAAACGACTTGACTGCTTACACTCAAAGGTTTTAGGAGTTGATTTTGTTGTGTACTAGAATGGTCCCTGATGAAGAAGACAGAGTGGAAAGGTTTATTGGAGGTTTACCGAACAACATTCAAGGGAATGTGATTGCTAAGCGGAATCCAGCCATCTCCAAGAAGCCTATACCGTTGCTAACCAATAATGGATAAGAAGCTCCAAGGGTTAGCTGCAAGGAGTGTTGAGATAAAGAGGGGATGGAAAGGTAACCCTAAGGGATAACCGTCGACAGCAAACCAGTCGTTCAAGAGGCAAAATACTAGTGGCAGAATGTGGCCAGATCTTATAACGGCCGGGCAAAAATTGAAAGAAAGTGGTATGAATTGGGCCACTACCCCTACTGCAATAAGTGGCATGATGTACCATGAAGGGTGTGTGTCCTATGAGGTGTGGAAACCGGTAAGAAGGTTGGACATCAACTAGGGATTGGTAGTGCTGCTATTCTCCAAACACTCAAAGGCTCCAGTTAGAAATCAGCAGGGTATTAATTTGCCTATGAGGTGTGGAAGACAAGGACATTTTAGGAGGGATGTCCTAAGTTGAGGAACAGAACCGGTGGAAACCAGACAAGACCAAGAATGGAAACAAGACTGGAAACCAGACTGGAGGTAACGAAGCTACGGCGAGAGCTTACGCCATTGGTGGAGGAGGAACAAACCCTGATTCCAACGTTGTCACGGGTACGTTTCTTCTCAATAACTGTTATGCTTCGATGTTATTCGATTCGGGTGCCGATAGAAGTTTTGTGTCGACTACCTTTAGTGCTTTGCTTGATGTTACACCAACCACTTTAGACACTAGTTATGCCGTAGAACTTGCCGATGGAAGAATTTCAGAAACAAATATTGTTCTTAGAGGTTGCACGTTAGGATTATTAGGTCATCCGTTCGACATAGATCTAATGCCCGTAGAGCTTGGTAGTTTTGACGTCATCATTGGTATGGATTGGTTGGCGAAGTACCACGCGTTGATCGTTTGTGACGAGAAGGTTGTTCGTATTCCTTATGGAAATGAGGTGTTGATAATCCGAGGTGATAATTGCGACAGCGGAAGTAAGTTGAATATCATATCGTGCACGAAGACCCAAAAGTATATTGAGAAAGGATGTCAAGTTTATCTGGCACAAGTTACGTCCAAGAAGGTTGAAGATAGGTCGGAGGAGAAGCGACTTGAGGATGTGCCAATCGTACGGGAATTTCTGGAAGTCTTTCTAGAAGACTTGCCTGGATTACCGCCTGCTCGACAAGTTGAATTTCAAATCGACTTAGTCCCTGGTGCTGCACCTGTAGCACGAGCACCGTATCGATTAGCACCAGCCGAAATGCAAGAGTTATCCACCCAGTTGCAAGAACTTTCTGATAAAGGATTTATAAGACCCAGTTCCTCACCCTGGGGAGCACCAGTTTTGTTTGTTAAGAAGAAAGATGGTTCTTTTCGGATGTGTATCGACTATCGTGAACTGAACAAGCTTACTGTGAAGAACCGATACCCACTTTTGAGGATCGACGATTTGTTTGATCAATTGCAAGGGTCAAGAGTCTACTCTAAGATCGACCTGAGATCTGGTTATCATCAACTCAGAGTTCATGAGGAAGACATTTTAAAGACAGCATTTAGGACCCGCTATGGTCACTACGAGTTCCAAGTAATGCCGTTTGGTTTGACTAACGCACCGACAATTTTCATGGACTTGATGAATAGGGTGTGCAAACCATATCTGGATAGATTCGTGATTGTATTCATCGATGATATTTTGATCTACTCCAAAAGCAGAAAGGAGCATGAAGGACATCTTAAGTTGATCTTGAATTTATTGAAGAAGGAAGAATTGTACGCCAAGTTCTCAAAGTGTGAGTTTTGGCTGTCAAAGGTACAATTTCTTGGTCACGTGATTGATAGTGAAGGCATTCACGTTGATCCCGCGAAGATTGAGGCAATCAAGGATTGGGCGTCGCCCAAGACACCCACCGAGATTCGTCAATTTCTAGGTTTGGCCGGTTACTACCGACGATTTATCGAAGGCTTTTCAAAAATCGCTAGACCTATGACGAAACTGACTCAGAAGAGCATGAAGTTTGAATGGGGAGAAAAGGCAGAAGCTGCATTCCAGTTGTTGAAGCAAAAGTTATGTAGTGCGCCGATTTTCTTTAGCCAAAGGAAGTGAGAACTTCGTGTATATTGCGATGCTTCGCAAAAAGGTTTGGGTCGGGTATTTGAGCCGATAGATAAAGGTCATAGCTTACCATCCCGCCAACTCAAGGTTCACGGGAAGAACTATACCCACGCACTACCTAGACTTGTGCAGTAATGTTTGCCCTGAAAATGTGGAAGACATTATCTGTACGTACCCAGTTCATTGTGTTCACTGTATCAAAAGAGTTTTGCAACACATACTCGACCAAAAGGAGCTGAAGTATGAGACAACGGAAACGTTGGGTTAGAGTTTGTTGAGCGACTACGACTATGTGATTCGATATCATCTAGAAAGGCAAACGTGGTGCTGATGCCCTTGATCGAAAAGGAAAGAAGCAAGCCGCTACGAGTATGAGCCTTGGATATGGACTATAGTGTTAAAACCTTCCTAAGCAGATTAGAGTGCTCAATCGAAGCCGAAAGGAAAGAACTTCATCAACTAAGATTTGCGTGCCATGATTAACAAAGTAGAACCTCGCGCAGACGGAACGCTATCTTTAAACAATCGAAATTTGGATTCCGTGTCTTTGTGATTATAAGGGCAGGATTATGCCATGAGTCGCTATAAGTCAAAGAAGTATTCCATCCACCCTGGATCGGATAAGATGTATCAGGACTTGAAGAAGTTATATTGGTGGCCTAACATGAAAGCAGAAATTGCCACTTATGTCAGCAAGTGTTTAACATGTGCAAAGGTTAAGATAGAATATCAGAAACCATCTGGTTTGTTGGTTCAACCAGAGATCCCACAATGGAAATGGGAGAACATAACAATGGACTTTGTGACTAAACTGCCGAGGACAGCGGCTGGGCAAGACACGATTTGGGTAATCGTTGATCGTCTCACTAAATCTGCTCATTTCTTGCCTATGAGAGAAGATGACACGTTAGAAAAATTGACGAGACAATACTTGAAGGAAGTAGTCTCAAAGCATGGAGTACCGGTTTCGATCATCTCTGATCGCGATGGAAAATTTACTTCACATTTTTGGAAGTCTCTACATAAAGCATTAGGTACTCGATTGGATATGAGTACAGCCTACCATCCAGAGACCGATGGTCAGAGTGAGAGAACCATTCAAACGTTAGAGGATATGTTACGTGCCTGTGTACTCGACTTTGGAAAAGGTTGGGATAAACACTTACCGTTGGTAGAATTTTCGTATAACAACAGTTACCATACCAGCATTAAGGCTGCTCCGTTTGAGGCGTTGTATGGGCGCAAGTGTCGATCACCCATCTGCTGGGCTGAAGTTGGGGACAGTCAGCTCACTGGCCCAGAGATCATCCACGAGACAACCGAGAGAATAGTTCAAATCAAGAGCCATATCCAAGCCGCCCGTGATCGTCAAAAGAGCTATGCCGATGTAAGACGAAAACCTCTTGAGTTTCAAGTAGAAGATAAGGTCATGTTGAAAGTATCTCCTTGGAAAGGAGTAATACGTTTCGGCAAACGGGGCTTGTTATATTGGACCTTTTAAGATCATTGCCAAAGTAGGAACTGTTGCCTATCGTCTAGAACTTCCAGAGAAGTTGAGTAGAGTTCATAGTACGTTCCACGTCTCAAAATTGAAGAAATGCATGGCTGATGAACCGTTTGCTATACCGTTGGATGAAATCCAAGTGGACGACAAACTAAACTTCATCGAAGAACCTGTCGAGATTATGGACCGTGAGGTCAAGCGTCTGAAGCAGAGTCATATTCCAATTGTCAAAGTACGCTGGAACTCCAAGATAGGTCCTGAGTTCACCTGGGAGCGTGAAGACCAAATGCAAAAGAAATACCCGCACCTTTTCATCAACTCTGCACCCGCTGCAGATGTTGCGTCCTAAGCTTTGAGGACAAAGCTTCTTTAACAGGAAAAGAATGTGACAACCCGAGAATTTCCGTGCAATAAAGTAGCCGTTTCTGTTTAGAAATTTAAATTTTTAAATGTTTCGGTTAGCTTTACCGTTTAACCGGGAAGTTTTTCCATTATTATCTAAGAATCATCACCGGGAGCGAACCGGGACACTAAACGTTGTAGTATTTTGGCAATAGCCACGTTTTTATGTTTTTAAGCAATATTTAAAATTTCATAATTTTTCGTGATGCCGTTACATGTTTCGTTATTTGCGTATTCCGAATAATGCAAGTATCTTTTGGTTTGCATGCATGCTTGGTGAAATTAAATCATTTCTGAGCTATAGTATTTCCTAGAAAGTTAGAGACCAATTTGGTCCCCCTTGCCTTGTATACCGTCGAACAAACACCCCCTTGCACTCCTAGGATGCCAAAAATTTAAAAATGATCAAGACAAGCTTGCTTGAATTTAGAAAAAGGACTTGTACCATGGTGTATTGTGATTTGAAAATCAAAATAGTCCCCTTTTGTTTGCCCCCCATATCCAACGACATACACACACATTAGTGTGTGAAATGTGTGTAAAACTTGGCTATTTATCTCATTTGTTCACTCTCATTTCATTCCATTCCTTCATTACACACCAAAAACATATTTCTTTGTGCTCTCTCCCTCTATCCATTCGGCACACACACAAAAACACACAAAACCATACATGTTTCATTTTCAATCACTTCCTTTTGAAGACAAGTTGAAAGTTTGATCGTTTAAGATCATTCGGGTATAACACAAACAACATTTGGGTTGTTCTTTATCTTTGTTCATCTCTAAAAATCATTTTCTTTGTAAGTCTTTTAATCTTCAAATAACTTGTACTTTCCTATTTCTCTTGATGCATAAACATTGGTTGTACAACTTGTTTTGTAAAAAGAATGATTTTGAAAATACATAAACCCTAAAAGGGTATACAATTGGTTCGAATTTTATAAAAAGAAACACAAGAAAATCATAGTTTTGTGATCGTGGTTATTTTCATATACTAAGAGTACTAGCTTATGGCTTATTTCATTTGGCTTATATTAATAAGCTTTTGAGGAGCTTATTTGATTATTTTGAGCTTATTGGGCTTATGATATGGTTCAGCCCAATAACGAAAACCATAAGGGTTGTTTGTTGAGCTTATTTGATTCGGCTTTTATTCTTATTGCTTATGTTCGGCTTATTTTTGAAAGGATAACACATTAAGTTTATTTGGCTTAACAAATAAGCCAAATGAGACTTAATGGGCTTATATGGTTCGTCCTACACAAAAGGCCATGAACCGTGGGCTTATTTAATAAGCCATGGGTTCGGCTTATTTAGTTTGGGTTTGTTATGAGCTTATGTTGGCTTATTAATGAACCTAGAGCTTATTTGATGTCTTGTTAGCTTATCGGGTCTAAATAATGGACTAGTGAAAGTTAATATGGATTCGGCCCAATAAGGAGCCCAAACCGTGGCTTATAAGTCTATGGTTAAGCTTAATGGGTATTGACTTGACTTATTAGAAGCTTATTGGTAGCTTATTGATGAGACTTGCGAATTATTCGTGTAACTAGTTAAATATTGATTTGGTAAATTGAAAGTGAGTTATTATTAAAGCCTACAACTTTGGAAAATGTGTAAACACGAACGGGTCATGCCGAAATTTTGTAAAAATGTTATACTTAGAAAATATTTTGAAAACCTATATAATAAATATTTTTAAATAAATTACTTAACGATTTAGATATGTCAAATTACAAATAACGAATTTATTTATACGTTAATAATAATATAATATTATATTTACATAATTAATATAATATTATATACGTACTTACTTAAAATCTGAAGCTATTTATAAAAACCGATCACTAACGTTTTAATATACAAATAACGTTTACCAAAGAAAATGAATAATAAACGTTCATGCATCAATAACATTCGTTAACTTTCCGAGTTTAAATCGAAACCTATATTCTTTTAGGTCATATCCGTGTACCACCGATCATTCCAAGAGATCCTACTTTTGACGTGTACTCTTCACCTTATTATCAAGGTGAGTTCATAGCCCCACTCTTTTACTCGTTTTGACTAAATGTTTTATAACTTGGGGTGAGAAACATTGCTTGTTTTTAAAACTGGACACAAGTACTTTACGTGAGATTTTCCCTGTTTACGTGTTGCCTAAGTAGCTTTTAGACCACTACTGCCCGAACTATCATGAACTGTCAATCTCTTGACTGGAGGACCGGTCGAGGGAGCGCGAATGAATAAATAGATCTATTGGGACTAATTATCCCTATCCGGGTGAGTAGCGCTCACTACCCACGGGGCGCCCGATAAACGGATATATGTCATGTCGTACTGGTTAGGTTGTCTTTGGTCGGACACCTGGAAGGGCACACAAATACTTATAGCAATGTACATGCTAACATGCGTAATTAGCTTCAGTGTCATGAGCTTAGTGCAACGTAAATACTTTTTATGTGAAGTTGTATCTGTTATAACTGTCGCATACGTTTTGATATCTTGTGGTCCACTATAACAACGTTTGAACTAAACCTATGAATTCACTCAACTTTATGTTGACGTTTTAAGCATGTTTTTCTCAGGTGCTTAGCATGGATGCTGTTGATTGACTTATGTGAAGTCTATTTGCCTGTACCGGTTTACCAGAGATTTATCTATGTCTTTAAATACCGTTGTTGAACTTATTTAAGCTTCCGCATTTTAACTTTGAATCTTTTAAATTTAATCGATGTAAAACTTATTATTATTATTTTAAAACTTTGCAACGGTGTTTATTTTTCAAAACGTACCCTTAGAGGTCGTTCTTTATGCTTTGTACTTGAGATGCTCAATAAAGTCACGCCTCCGGACACGTATTCCGTCCAGGCCCCGTCTGGGGGTGTGACAGTTTGGTATCAAGAGCCAAGGTTATAGAGAACCAGGTAGTATAAACTAGGTCTGGACTATAACCAGTATGTGATCCTACGTGATTATGTGCCTTACGTGACCTTACATAGTACGTATACATAACTAAGTACTACGTAAATAATATATACGTATTAAATACTAAGTATATCTAATATTTCTAAGTATTTCTTATTTCATCCTATCATGACGTGCTCGATGACTCATTCATTCATTCATTTTGCATTCATCCAGTTACCCATTCACCCATTCATATTTTTGCATCATGCATGGTTGATATAAAGATGATTTATATGAACTTTGCTTGTGCAGGTTATGGCTATTTCAGTTATCTCGATTTCTTCAGATTCATCATCACTTGTTCAAAATACAAAGATTTCTAGCCCATAATAGATATACAAAATGTAATGCGATAAAATCTTTAATGCATGATATTCAAATCAAAACCACCAATGTATCCCTTGCACCTCGTGCTTATTGACCTCCTGAAAAACATTGCTGTAAAACGTCAACAATAATGTTGGTGAATTCATAGGTTTGATAAATCATATATTGTAGGGACCAACAAGATTTTCCCAATGGTATGATAATGCAAACAGATGCAAAACATCAAATTATAAAGTAATTAGTTGCCCTCAGATCATGACACTGAAGCTGACATAAATGAATACCATATAAATGGCCTACATTGCCCGTGATGATGCTCTAACCCGCAACATCCTATGTTCGACATGGTATACGTTCGTTTTCCCAGTGATAGCTAATTACCCGAACGGGGATGTCAATCCCAATAGATCTATTCATAACATTCGCGCTCACAATCCAGTAAACTGACAGTTAATGATAAGGGCTTCAACTTGGTTATCGCTACTAGGCAACAGTAAGCATGATGTAAACTTATCCACTTGTGTCAATTTATAAAACATGCATTGTTTTCTTCACCCCAAATAACTTAAAAATAATTATGTATAAGTGGGGATATGAACTCACCTTGAGTGAGCGTATATCAAGTATATCACAGAAAATGCGTCACGGTAATGATCGAGTGCAACCTAATCTAATATAGGTCGTATAAGTACTAATCACATTGGGTAACTAATACCGCATATAATTCTACATAGCTAATCACCATTTAATTGTTTTAGTGAAATCATATTTATAAAGTTAAAACGTTTATAAATATTTCATTAGTAAAAACGACGTAACTTTCACGTTTCAAGTCCGTTTCTTGCGTTTCTTATGTCCATGCTTTCGTATTAAGACGACGTATCAAAATATGACATTTTTGTATTTCATGTCCTCTGGTGAACAGTACTTTTTACTGTTCACACCAGTTTATAAAATTATTTTTATAGTTGTTTTAGTTTTTCATCGTAAACCCGTAAATGTGTATTTTGTTCGTTATAGCTTCGTTTTTAGCGATTCTTTAGAGTACGTCTTTGTTATTAAAAGTCCTATCATATTAATGATGTTTTCAAAATGTATAAATCTGAGATGAACAGTAACTTTTATAAAAATAGTTTTATAAAAGTATTTTTATACATTTAAGTATATAACCTCGCGTAATTCATAACTTTTTCGTTATTGATCCAAAAATTATGATCCGAATTGTTTTGGAATACTAAAATTATGTGTTATCTGTGAAAAATAATAAACTTTATATATTAGAAGTATTTTATAACTTGTTTTTACAAAATCTCTTTTATAACGCGTTTAATTTACGTGTAACTCGTAAACTACGTATCTTTTTTGTTATTAATCCGTTTTTCGAGTTTCTTACGGTTTTTAGCAATCGTCATGTAGGCGTCGTACTATTTTATAAAAATATAAAATGAATAGGTCATGTGTTGAATTAAAACAGAAGGTTTGGATGTTTTTCATAAAAAACATGTTTAAACCTAGTTTTTGTACTTTTAGTTTATCATCTTTTATCTAGTCCATTACAACTCTTCAATTCACATGTATCGCATACCCTAGGGTCCCTAGTGCATGGTTATCCTATATTTTGTCCAAGATAACAAGGTCACAAGTTCACATATTCATTTGCTCATGATATGTATAAGTAACTTTTTATAACACTAGTTTATATATATACTTTTTATACATAAACCATAATGGTACAACACTTATACTTCCATTATAACATCATGTTAGCATCCATATAACATAAATAAAAGTCCATGAAACAATGAGCACAAGTAAATCCCTTTTACATGTTTAAAAGCATCCTAATGGTGATTTTACTATATAAAACTAATATACACTTGAAATCATAATTATGAAAAGATGAGGGATTTTAGATAACCTTAGAGTGATGTAATATGATGACCAACAAAATCCAAACCCTTGTTTAGATTATAAACCCTAGCTTTCACAACCAAGAAAACCCTAATTAACCAAGTGAAACCCTAGCTTTCCTTCCTTGCTTTAACCCTTGTAATGGCTTAACCAATCCTTGTAAATACCTTAGGACATCTTAGATATATTGTAGGAATGTATGTAAATGTGTTTAATAAATTTTTATAAATTGTTTGTGTGAAATGGGGGTTGAGCCGTGGGCTTCTAAGCAAAATGGAGAGAAGAAAAAGTTGATTTTTGTTAAGTGTATTTGTGTTGGTGTGTTTGTAATCATTGTATGCATGTAATGTATATATAAAAGGGTAGTCAAAGATGGAAATCAAAGACTAAGACTTTCAAGGGGGGGGGGGGGATGGCAAGAATGCATGAAATGGGGGTGACTAGTGGTCAAAACCACTAGTCACAAGTTGGTCTTACTAACTCTTGCATGTACATGGTTCTTTTAGTTAATGAATGTGTTCTTATGTTCCCCTATATGGACATTATCCCATGAAAAGGTGGAAGATATTTACTAGCTATTTACCTTGTATAAAAATGAAAGAATTGAAAGTATACTTGTTATTAATAAGTTGTAGTTAAATATAAAGATGTAAGTAAATGTAATGTGTAATACTTGAGACTTTATAAACCTTGGCTTATTTCTTGTATATGGGGCATCCATTTAGCAACCATGGGTAAAGTTTATAAATTTTTTTTGATCATTGAAAATATTTTAATAGGCATTTGTTGGAAGCGTAGATTATTGTGGTTGGGTATGCCTTAACGTAATTTTATCGCGAAAATAAACAATTATGTAAACCAATAAATAAATTGATCAAAGTTAATAATTTTCTCAAAATAATTACTTTTACACTTGCTTGATGTCAACATTTAATTGTTTGATGCCCGTTTACATTGAATGATCATTTTTAGCTTACACGATTTATCTTAACAATTACGATTTAAAAGCAAACGCGTACAACACTAAAAATACACAGTGAATTTGTTGACGTCGTAAATGACCCTAAAACATGGGGTGTTATAGGAATGGCTCAACAGTTTTTTCTAGATGATCTTACTCTTAAAGTGGGAGTAAACAAAGGGTTCCACAGGATTTAACTAACCAATGTAGTTAGTTAATTTTACAACATTTAGGCTTTTTGGTGTATTCCTAAAAATTTACCAGTTAAAAATGTTTCTTCATCTAAATGCATAGTACTCATCATTGTGGTCTCGAGTGATATACCATGCCAAGTTTTAAAGTCCACTACATCACTGGGACACTCATATTTTTTGTGGAATTTTTAGTAAATGTTTGAAAACGAAACAGGCTTAATTCTCACAAATTGGCATTAAGGGTTATAGTGCGCGAGGTCATGTAACTAGTAATTTTTACAAAAGTTATGCTAGAAAAAAAAATTTAAATTTGGCATAATTTAAGCACATTAGCATGTTATTTGTAAAAGAAAGGACAGCAGAGTTCTTATTCTTCCAATCCCGCCATTAGTTATACAAACGTCGCGTTGTTATGATTAAACATAAGAAATGGGAAATAGAATTAGAAAGAGGAACTCCCCTGATATGTTGCTCGGGATGATTCTTCCATTTGAGTTCTTTGAGCAAAAAGTGTGTTGACGAGGCTTCAGAATGCTCGTACGAGTTCAACACACGCCTTTTTCAGGGTATACCATATCGTTGATTTTCTTATAGCAAGGTCCTACATACAAGCTTATAAGACAAAGGTGCAATTCATAACTCGGTTATACAAAATTTACAATGCAGGAAACTATTAAACACACAACTGTACAGGGATCAATACGCGTATTCCCAAACCTTGGATACGCCGTATGGTTCTTATTATAAAACATTAAATTATTTTATAAGTACTGAATTCTCATTAATTACAGTACTTATAACGTCCAGACACATCCATACGCCGTATCCAGAGGGGTTCGATAAGCCGTATGGGGTGTCTGGGAAGACAGACTCGTGCAAAAACAATTAAAAATAGTTCAAACAAATTTAAAAACGACTGGGTTGTCTTTCGGGAAGTACTTTTGTTTCAGTTAGTCGTTAAGTTTGACTTTTTTCCTTTCTCTCATTCATTCTTCCATCATTCGCTCGCACTTGTCCCCGTGAGCGAATTTCTTCATAACCATTTGGCATGACACGTATTTCATGAAGAATTGCATGCCGAGCACAACATCTCTTGTAACATCTTCATCGTCAATGATGATAAAACCTGCATGATAGTAAAAAAATTCCAACGAAAATGGGTATATCTATTAGAGTTCCAGCTGGACTCTTCCCTTCATGACCCGTTCCTTCGTCCTTGATTAAAGAATATAATAAAAGTTTTTGGTAATTAAATTAACAGACAAGGAAGGGATGAAGCCAGGCATTAACATTTTTATACCCAATCGTACAAGAAAACTTCATTTTATAGCAACACTTAGAACTGGTTTTAACATTATCAGGTTCATTGACAATAGTTGGCTCAAAATCAACATCTTGATTCGTCTTGGGTTCTAGAGGTGTGTCCAAGTCATTTAATTCAATGTAGTTATCATAAAGTGGGTCGAATGACTCGTTATCCTCTCCTATAAGCTTTGTTTTTTAATCAAGATTTTTTAACATAAAGACCCTCCTGATTATGCTAGTGGCTGGCTTGATACTTTTGAAAACAAGTTTTTCTTCCCCGACCCTTAGAGTAATTTTTCTTTTGTAAACATCAATCTTGGAATAGGCAGTAGATAAAAATGGTCGACCGAGGATCAAAGGTACATCGTCATCCTCGGGTATGTCCAAGATGATAAAGTGTATGGGGAAAATAATTTTGCCATCCTTTATATCATGTTTTCGCAAATACCCTTGGGTTGTTTTATTGTTCTGTCAGCCAGTTCAATGGTCAACCTAGTGTGAGATAAACTTCCTAGACCAAGGTTGGTGTAGGTAGAAAATAGCATAACACTCACACTTGCTCATGGGTTAACAAGGGCTTTATCAAAACAAACAGTGTGATTAAAACAAGGTAAAGTAAAGCTCCCTGGGTCTCTTTCTTTTTGAGGCAAGGTGTGATCATAAGCTTCCAGAATCTTCACATCTTGTGCCTCTCTCCAATCATCACAGCAGTAGTCTTGTAGTCGCCTTGGGAAGGGAACCGTTTCAGAAAATATGCTTCTGTGATGTGACCCTGATACGATGTATGGACTACATCCCATACGGCGTATCTCAGATGAATCAGCTTTAGTAGTTGAGATCGATTTTACATGGTCCCTTGGGTTTGGTTCAGTTGAGCCGGGCAAACATCCAATTCCTCTTTCTTGTAAAACCTTACTCATTTGACCAATTTGAATTTCCAGGGTCTTAATCGATGCTCCTTGATTTCTTATTGATGCATCGGTAGAAGCTTGAATCTCCTTGATAATGTTCGAGTTCTCTTCGTGTCTCTTTGCTCACTCAGCCATAAATTTGGTCAGTGATTCTTCCAATGTCTGTCTTCGATCAGGATATGAAGAATTTCTGTTGTTGCGTTGGTAGAATCCTGGACCTGCTGCTCTATACTGTCCTGCAGGTTGATAGGGTGTTCTAAACTATGTATACTAAGCCTTTTTCTTCAGAGTAGTTCCATTCTTCCTTTAGTGGGCAGTTCTTTGTGTAGCGTGGTCCCTTGCATAGTTTGCATCGACTGAGCAGCGTTGTAAAACACCCCCCAAAATTCAGGACAACACAGCGGAATGTACATTGGGTGCTTCACTCTAGGGCACAAAAACATCAAGTCACGGAAACGACCTTAAAATGGACGTTTAAAATAAAATCATATTCTATTTACTAAAAGATCAGAGTTGCAACAGGATTCATTTAATATGTATTAGAAAAACATTGTCAAAACGTTTGTCAAATAGGACTCAAGTTATTAAGCCTACAAAAAAAAATTATATCCGCGCGTCTCGAATGCTCCCAATGACTCCACTAGCATAAAGTATCATGAAAATACAGGCTAAAACGTCATCAATAAGGTTGGTGAATTCATAGGTGTCAGTGAAAAAAGCAGTATTGACATAATTTAAGAAATATTTTCAGAAGAAAAGTAGCGTTACATCATTTAAAAGTGTTATTTTCGAAATCATTCCGAAAATCCAAGTATGATTCAGAAAATCAGGAAGTATTTAAAGTGGACCATAAGCATCGACGTAATGGTGGTCTAGTACATATTCCGAAGGTCCAAAACAAGTAATGTAGACAAGGGAAACACATTCATCAAGTCTAAGTATTTATTATTGCACTAAGCTCATGACACCGAAGCCTTAACTAGATTTGTGCCCCAATCAGAAAATAGGATGCTTGCCAACACCCTAACATCTCTCAATGTTAAATGCACCCGATCAAACTAGTGACCCAAGGAAAGGTGGGGATTGTTAGTCCCGATGATTATCATAACCACCAGCGCTCACCAAGAATAGCATTTAAACGGTTCATGAAAGTTGGGGGGGACTTAAGTGGCAATATAGTGACTACTTAGGCAATAATATTCAGGCAGTAATCTGGATAGCATACACTTTGAAAAACACTTGTGTCGTAGTAAAACAATCATGTCTAAAATTCACGGTTTCAAAAAAAATAAAAAATTTTTTTTTTTATTTTAGGTCTTCACGATCTCAAATCATGTTGTAAACAAATCTAAGCTTTAGTAAAAATAACCATGTAATGCTTACGTATAGAAATCAATAAGTTTATGTAGTAAAACGAGCATGTATTCCCCTCGCGGGTTTATAAAACATTGAAAAGATTGAAATGCGAGACTATGAACTCACAAAGTATTGAAAGGTAATTGTACTGTAGTAAAATATACAAGTTTGTAAACGAGCATGTATTCTCCCCCAAAACAGTTTAAAACAAGTAAAATAGGGGCTATGAACTCACATTGATGATGAAGAACGATCTGACAGATAGGCATCTAATATGCACAACACAAACGGAAGACGAAGCGGCTCGATCAAGTAGTCTTAACGGCTAAGTCTCACTAGCCTAAGATAATGAATTGGGTTCCCGATGAATGGTTTCGTCAATGCGACACGTTGATAAAAGATTTAGGTTTCAAGTTGTAATAGTTTGGTGGTTGGTTAAATAAATAAAAATAAATAAATGCAAGGTGTGTAATATATTCCGTATATATTACATAATGAAAAATAACCTGTGTAATAATAATTCCTTCCCGTGAATTATATAACAAGATACACCGCCATAAGAATAATTCAAAGCGTATATAATACGCGACATGTTTTACATCTAAAAGGTGTCAATTAAAATAAAATGGTCCAATTATATAATACTTTCCGAGTATTATATAAGAAATACGATATAAATAAAAGAAACTAAATAATTCGACACGCGTCCGAATATCCCCAAATGATTAAATAGAAAGTTTCTTTATAAAATAACGACACGTTTTAAGGTTAGGAGTAGTATAAATGAAATTTCCAAAAATTATAGTTTTCGTTCGTTTATCTGGTCGTCACGATCTAATAATTCTTAAGGCATTTGATTCGTTCTTTTCAAGATAATAATTAAAGTAAGATTTGTATAAATTTACTAAGCGTAGCAATTTATAAAAATCTTGGCATGACCTATTCGTTTATTTAACGTTTTCCATATTAACAAAAGTTAATTGTTTTCCCTCAATTCAATACATGTTGCAAACCCAAACACATCTTTTAACAGTTATTATAAACACAGAAATCAGAATTTTAAAATAAAATATTTATTTAACCAATACCACATTTAGATCCGGTTTAATATATAAATGTATATATGAAATCTTTTAAAGTTTTTATTATCCGATTTATACCAAACCAAACACACCCTTTTCTGTTATAACCAATAAAACAAACACATCCTACTCGGCTTAAACCCAAAACCAAACACACCCGTGTGTTGCTGCTTGTCCAAACACCCTGTTGGGTGTGTTTACACAAACCAAACGTAACCCTAACTGTGAGAATAAACCAAACGCTACCCTCACCGTTGATAACAAAAGCCCTCGGCTGTTTTTAAACCCGGACACGATCACCTCCCCGATCTGTTAACAGTCAATAAACAAACTCACACCTCGAGCAACCAGCGATAACGACTGTGAACCACGAACCCGACCCACCCTCGGCGGAAAAACAACAAACCAAACCCACCCGAGTGGTGCGGCTGTCCCGAAACCCCAACGCACCCTATGGGTCTGAAAACACAAACCACAAACCAACGCACCCTCGATGGTAACATGAAGACCAAACGCACCCTTGCTGGTGCGAACTTAAACCAACGCACCCTTGCGGGTCGTTGTGTGGTGAGGAGGTGATGAGGTTGATGGCGTGGAGGTGGAGGTGGCAGCGGCTGTGATGATGAAGATGGCGTCGGTGGAGTGGTGATGAAGGTGAGGTGATGATAATGATGATGGTTATGATGGTGGTGTTTATAAGGGTGATGGTGTTGATGTCGCGGTGGTGGTGTTAGCTGTGGCAGTGGGGGTGATGGTGGTGGAGTAGCGTGGTGGTGGCAGCCGGTGAGAGGTGGTGATAGGGAGGCGCGTGGAGGCGCGTGTGAGGGTGGATCGAATAGATCGGAAGATGGGGAGCATTATTGAAGTTGGCCGGAAAAGTCCGCCGAAAAGTTTTCCGACGGCGGCGGCGTGGCGGTGGCCGGAGGAGGGTGGTGGCCGGCGGTGGGGAGGGAGAGAGAGGAAGAAGATGGTGTATGTGTGTGTGTATATAAGATGGAAATGAAAAATGATATATAAAAATTTATATATATAATAAAAGTTTAAAATTAAATAGAAAAGGTATAATAGTTGGGGGGTTAACTTTGTAAATATTTCACAGGGACCTAACGTGTAACTTTGGAGTATTATTTTGATAACTATCGGTTCGGGACTCATTTGGACTAGTTAACGGTCGATTCAATACACGAAACTTGCGCCATTGTTTTTCAAATCATTTTTCTGATAAAAATGAGTATTTACTTGATAATATTTTATATATATTTTTATAACATGTTATAAAATATTCGTTATTTATTTTATGAACCGGTTACGTCTCGACCGAAAATAAAACTAAAAATAAACTTTTAACCCGTATATTCGCGTTATCAACAAACGCTTTTAATTAAATTGTTAAGTATTTTATTAAATATTTTTATTTAATAAAACGTGATAATTAAATATAATTTAATTATTTTTGTGTTTCTAAATCTTGCGAGGGCATTTCAGTCACCTTCTGACTGTTTCTGGGTCTCGGTCAAAACTAAAAAGTTGTCAGGAATGTCGTTTTATATCAAATTGCTTTAGAGTCCGAGTCGTGAAAATGTAATTTAGTGGGTCGTTTTTGATAATTCAGTTTATTTAAAAATAATTTTTTATAAACGAAAAACATGTAATAATAAATATGATTTATTATTTAAATATGTTTCGAAAATTGACGGTTGTCACAAGCGTAAATTTCTCGTTGACTTTCTTGATCTCTCTTCCGAGGTTATTGAGTTGGGCTTGAATAGCAGCTAGCCCGTCAAAAGTTTTAGTACTTCTGGCTTTTGAGGATGTTCTGTTATGCCATTTTTAGGAGTATTCGGCCATTTCTTGGATGGTTATTTTTGCATCAGCAGCAGTTTTAGTGGGAATGACACCTTTAGAGTCAAGGATTTTTCTGGTGGGAACATCGAGCATTATGAATAGATAACTTCTTGCATATCAGTTAAATAATGTTGAGGACATTTCATCAAAAGTTCCTTAAATCTTTCCCAGGCTCGGAAGAGACTTTCATCCGGTTCTTGCTGGAAATTATTTATCTCCTCCATTTTCTTTGCCGTGTGAGCAGGTGGGCAGTACTTGTTCATAAACTTTATTTTTAGGGTTTCTCAGTTTGTGATTGAACCTGATGGTTCATTCCTGAGCCATCGACTTGCAGCTCCAGTTAAGGACATGGGAAAAACTCGAAGCATTACTTGATCTTGAGTAACCTCTAGAATATGAAATAAGTCAACGATCTCAAGGACTTTTTTGATGTGTTCATTTGCGTCTTCATGTTCTGAACCGCTGAAAGTATTTTCGCGAAGCTCCTTGAGATATTGCCCTTTTAATTCAAAGTGAGTTTTGTCATTAATCTTAGGCCTAACAACTCCTGACCCATAGTTTCCACGGGTCTTGCTCATGTATTGCTCCATTGTTTCCATCATAATTTTTGTGATTGAATGTTCTTGGATGTCGGAAAATAAATCGAGATCTGGTGAACTTGATTCCACAAGACCAGGTGTCTCGTAGAGCCTCCTTTTTGAGCAAAATGCACTTTCTGGGTTTTCAAAAGGTGTAATTAGTTTCTTAGTGAAACTCCTTATCATGCGTCACCTGGAACAGAAGATAATAAATCAGTAGGATAGGCTCTTTGGGATGAATACAGAAAATTAAACACGGAAATCAAATTAAGGTTTGCTACTGTATCAAATGAGCAATACGTCGTATTCAATTAATTTGAATACGCCGTATTGTTAGCTGAAGGTAAATACGCCGTATTGATTATACAGAATACGTCGTATTGTTTGGAAGAACAGATACGCCGTTTAGACTGTAGAAGTCAATACGCTGTTCTGAGTGGAAAGGTTGATACGTCGTATCCAACTGGTAGATACGGCGTATTTGTTAATCTATCAGAACAGGGTACTTAGAAAATAATTAAATAATGCAGGAATTTAAACACACAATTAAATCAATTACAAATAGAATTAAATTACACTAATTATTAATCTAAACTAATGGTTAGAAATACTAATAAAATTAAAGGTTAAACTTTTTCACTCCTCGGCAGCGGCGCCAAAAACTTGATGTGCTGTCGTGTAGGGTCAATTTATTAGTTACCAAGTTTTACATTTATATTTAGCCGACTTATCATAAAACAACACTTTAACGGGCAGTGTACCCGATCAGGTGTAGTTTTGTGGTAAGTAGGGTGTCGAACACTAAGAGCGAGGTTGTTAACCTTAAAATCTATCCGTATTTTAATTACTTTAGCTACGTTAATTCTAATTACTAGTTAAGCCTATGCTATATACGCTTCTAACGGATGAGGGGGGAGGGGTTAGCCTGGGAGACTGACACAGGTTTTATGGTGACAATAATCAGTTCTAAATACTATAAACATGCAAGAAAACAATCAGAAGTTAAAAGAGCGGTGCAAGCCAAATAATAGAAAACTGTATTAGCCATATTAAATCCGATTAAATGTTGGTTTGTTTATTTAGTGCAATGATTTCTTATTTCGAAGTGGCATATCATTCTTAAGACTTAGGCGGGACATCATCCTAAGACCTAGACACGTTGAATCCTGTCACAATTAACGCGTCCGCATAAAGCATCATTTAGTTTAATTATAATCTATCTAGGGATTATAGCAATGGTGACTTGATAAACCCTAGCCCATCAGGACTTACCCACTTACTGTTTGACGGTATTTTATATACTGGTAGTTCACTATTCAAATCTTTATCAATTAATCAAGAACATACTTGTTGAAACATTACGGGTCACCTGCCGGTCCAACTAAACTCTTAATTTAAAGACAAAGACAGAATGTTACTTGTGATCCTATTGGTCCAGTAATATAAAACACGATATGGAGAGCTATCCCAGTATCTAGCTCGCTTGTTAGGCGTAACTAGACCCATTTGAATGATAGGTCTCATATTCAAACACGTAAACAAGTATCATATGATAAACATAATTAAACTTTCAACGATAAATTAAGTAAATCGATTTTAAAACAAACCAAACATTAAATCTTTATTAAGATGGCTGGCTAGTTGTCTTTCTAATAAATTCGCCGTTCAAAAAAAAATACCCAAGGGTATTAGCCCATAACCATTGTAATTATACAAGTGTGATCAAATAACCAAGGTAAACTAAACGTTTTACCGAACGATACCAAAAATTAAATGATTACAAGAGTAAGTAAATTACGCGGTGTCTTCTATGGAATCACGATCAATGTTTGACCTTTATTGCTATTCTTCTCTTCAGTAAATCGTCTTTTATGAGTAAGGTATGAAGAATATGATTTTGCATACTGAAAACTCGTTTTTGAGTCTTCTATTTATAACCTCTGAAAAATGTTGGATATGCCGTATTGGGCTAGGCCAATACGGCGTATTGGGGTGTATCCCTTGGAGTGCGCGCAAAGTTTAAGATCAGTATAATATACATTCCCAAAATACAAATATCTTCGTATCTCTGAATAAGTTATCATTAATGGGATACGGCGTATGTAGAGGTGGGATACGTCGTATTGGGAATTGTGAACACGCGTTTACTTGTGAAGACTTGGCGCTGATACGCAATATCTCTTTTCCTGGATACGGCGTATTGGTCAGAATGGGGTAATCTTCAAATGTCTTCGTTTTAGCTCCAAAATATACGTCTTTTAGCATGTCTTCACAAATCACTCCTCAATTACTGCAAATAACACTTTTAAACAATTAAGTACACATTCTTGCAATAATTATACAAAAGTGGTTAGTTTATTCGGGATAAATGATGGTATAAATGTGACGTTATTTGATGTCATCAGAGCCAAGAAATGTTGGAGTTATTGCGGATCAAAAACAAGGAGCTGGAACTTAAGGTTGCGAAGCTGGAAATCCGACGTTTGGAGAACCGTCAAAGTGACGAAGCGTTATATGAGTCAAAGACCGATGAAGACTTAAAGGCGATACTCAAGTAGAGGCTATTCGGTTGATTTCACGTTTTTAATCTATCTATGTAATGTTTACGTTTTAATTCCGTACGCGTTCACTTTTTAATTTATGTAATGTAACATTTTTAATTATTGAATAATAAAAGTTTTAGTTTTTAATAAGAAAATGGATTGTCTGGTGAGAGGTTTTGTGATTGATAATAGTAAATTGTGAGAGGGAGTGAGGGTAAAAAGTAAGAAAGAGAAAGTTAATGTGACGCTGATGCATCCGATGAAGAAGTAGCCTAAACATTTGCGGCTTTTAAAGACAAAAAAAAAAGTTAAAAAAATAACAAAAGTACTAAAAGTGTCATTTTAATGTTTATTAATTTTCGTTATCCATAAAAAAATACTGTACTTAACTAATGATAAAGCTAAAAACACGACTCACCTTGTCTCTTCGGCTTATCACCATAACCACCTCCGGCAATGGCGGCCACCACTTTAACCACCACCACCCCACCCCACACCACACTCCAACCACCACCACACCACCACCTCCTCCACACCTCCTTCAACTTCTTCACACCGTTCCTCAAACCACTCCCCAACCACCACCACCGTCACCTCAACCACCGTATCACCGCAAGAGCCACACCAGGACGCCATAGCACGCTTCGAAAACAACAAAAAACAACGGTCGAAAACCGAAGCTGACCTATTCTCATAATTAACGAACGCATACTCAAGACCACTTTCACCAAACGAATTCAGGCGTTACAACAACCCCGAACCACATTCCGAAAATAAACAAACCGTTGTAACTGACGAAGAAGTTGATAAGTATATACAGGTGGTTAAACAACAACAGCAACGGGGGTTGCGTGAGCTGAAACGAGGTCGTTTAGGTAGTGGAAATGAGGGAAGTGATGGTGTAATCAGTTATAAAGTGGACCCGTTTAGTTTAGAAGAGGGGGATTATGTTGTCCATAAGAAAGTGGGCATTGGGAGGTTTATGTCGATTAGGCCGAGTATACCGGAAGGGAGTTCCGTTCCTATTGATTATGTTTATATTCAGTATGCCGACGGTGTTGCTAAGCTGCCTGTTAAGCAGGCCTCCAAGTTTCTTTATCGATATAACCTGTACGTCTTCTTTCACAAGTCGTTTTAAATTTGTACCAGTAGGGTATAATGATTATGATTATGTGACTATATAAGAGTTGTTTTAATAATGTGTATACGTCATTTTCCACTTTATAAGTATGAGTAGGATACAAGAAAAACTTAAATGGAGAAGAACTGAGTAAGTAAGTATAAACCACCATTCGTAATGCGACGACTTGAATTAGTTGATCTTATTCATTTAGATGCATCTAATGTATTTCTAGCTCAAAATTAGATGCATATACATATATTAGATGCCATTCATCAAAATTAGAGTGAAATGGCTATGTGTTTTCGTACCTCTAATGTCAAATGTTGTTCTAGTGCTGCTTTGCATCTTTTTCACTTCAAATCAGTTCGAAGCGATAGACGATGCCTCTAAATGAACGGAGATGCATTTAATTTGAACTGATGCATTTCAAATGTATGGTTACAGTTACTTCTCATTCTTCTCAATTGAGAAACAAACTGGTGTCTAAGTGCTAGTTTCAACCCGCCCTGTTTGGCGACTAGCTTTTTGTAGCGTTTAATGTTTAAAATATAATATACATGCTTGTTTGGCAACAAGTGTTTAGCATTTGGAATTTTGTATAAACGCTCCTATTTGAAACGCTAGTTAAAGAAGCGAAGCATTAGCTTCTAGCTTTTACGTCATTCTACACGTAATTATACCAAACGCGTTTATAAACCAAACAGCCATAGCTAACATCTATTGCCTTCTACTGCTAGTTTTGCCAAACATTAACAGCTTATTATTTGGTTATCCTTAGTTTTGGATTACTGTTATATGGGTCATTTTACTGTAGATTTTTAAATAATCGGAATTTTGCACATCCAAAGCAACAACCAGTCTGCGGGGGTATTTTTTAAGCTTATGTTGTTTCAGCTTATGTTAAAGCTCATTTTCCCGACTTATCTTGAATTTATTAGGCTTATTATGACATATTTAGCTATAATGCCAATTGAGTTCAATCTATGCTGCAAAAATGTGCTTATGAAACATAAGCCGAAACGACCATAAGCCCAAAAATAAGGTTAAACAAACATCGCCTGCATATCGGTTATCTTGCTGAAACTAAAATGATGTTTGGATTGTTGTTTTCAGTCCAAATGAAAGCTCGGCACCTCGAGGTTTGGGGAGATTGAAGGACACAAGCGTTTGGGAGAAGAGAAAGGTTAAAGGAAAGGTTGCAATTCAAAAATATGGTTTGTTGAATCTGTTGGACGGAGTTTATTTAATACAGGCAAGATTAAGAAGACCCCCATACCCCAAAAATCCTGCAATGGCTGAATTTGCCGCTCAATTTCCTTATAAACCCACCCCTGACCAGCTACAAGCCTTTATTGACGTTGATAAGGATTTGACAGAGAGAGAAACTCCAATGGATCGATTGATATGTGGAGATGTTGGATTTGGGAAGACAGAAGTTGCTCAACGAGCTCTTTTTTGTGTGGTTTCGTCTGGAAAGCAGGCAATGGTATTAGCACCAACCATTGTATTGGCTCGACAGCATTTTGGTGTTATTTCAGAGAGATTTTCCAGATACCCCAACATTAGAGTTGGGCTTATGAGCAGATTTCAGGTGAAAATAACATCTATTTTCTATCTTATGCTGTATCATGTGGGTTGATTTTGGATGCAAGGCATTTTATTAAGGTTTTATGGTTATCTACATCATGACTGACTTTAGAAACATTATTAAGTTACTATGATTCTGCTACAAGTGCACACTTTTATTTCTGCTCGACAAAAAACTGTAATCATGCTGCTCCTTATATTGGTCTTTTGGTCAATGTTTAGATGTGGCAAGAGGGGTGGTTCAGGAATTTTAAGTCACAGATTAGATCTGTGCTGGGTTGAATCGGGACATTTTTAAGTATGCGTCAAAACAGGCAGGTTAGGTTGACCTGCTAAAACCTCTTTTTTGTCCATTTCTTACAAGCATGAACGTGTTAACTATGATTACTAAAAACAATTTTGAGTCGCAGATTAAATCTGGGCTGGGTTGAAATGGGACATTTGTAAGTATGTGTCAAAACGGGTTGGTTAGGTTGACCTGCAAATACCCTTTTTTTTGTGTCCATTTCTTACAACTTGAACGCTCTCTTTAATTATGATACCCGAAACATATATTATTACAGCAGTATTTATATTATTGAATAATATTGGTTTAGGAGGTTTTATGCCTAAAAATAGATTTTGAAACGACTTCTCAACCATATGACCCTTTCCCCTTTACTAATTTTTCTGATTCAACATATTTGACGTTGAGATTTAAAAACGCATCCCAATTAACCCATTCAAAAAGTAAATGAGTCCATCATCATATTTCGACCTATAGTCTGGTACTCAGCTAGCAATGTCGCTATGGGCCTAACATTTTACAGCATGCAGACCAGAACTGAGAGGGAGGAGTATTTTCATTTGATCCAAAATGGTGAGCTGGATATCATTATTGGAACTCACTCACTTCTTGGCAGCCGTGTCACATATGATAAATTAGGTCTTCTGATAGTTGATGAAGAACAGGTTCTCCTCTTTTTGCTTATATCAATTTCAATATATTCATTACCATCAGATCTTTTGATATTGAAAAATATAATGCAACATGAGGCAATCAAGTTCAATGTATAACACGTGTTTTTGGTTTACAGAGGTTTGGTGTCAAGCAGAAGGAAATGATTGCTTCATTCAAAACTTCAGTTGATGTTCTCACTCTTTCTGCAACGCCTATACCAAGGACCCTTTATTTAGCCTTAACTGGCTTTCGTGATTGCAGGTGACACCATATCTGATTTATACACGTATCTTATGATTTAGGATTAGTGAAAATTTGAGCATTCAATTTATCTGTGGAATAAAACACTTTTTTCTTATATAATCTTTCAGTTTGATCGAACAGCGCCTCCTCAAGAGGTTCCTATTAAAAACCCATCTTTGGAGTTAGTGGGAAAAGGTTATTCGCAATCAATTTTGAGCTGGGGGACGTGAGGCCAAGTTTTCTATGTATTGCCACGTATTCAAGGTAAAAGTGGTTACCTATTCAAATTTGCCTATTGTTGAAAGACACTTCACCCGGGCTCTTTGTATATGCTTTTGCTGTTTTCTTGGTGGTCTAGTTAAATAAAATTTATTACCATTCACAGGTCTTGAACAGGTTATGGCATTTCTTGAGAAGACATTTCCAGATGTTGAAATTGCCCTTGCTCATGGACAGGTAAATCGTTTCTGTTATGTGCATAGTAAACTAGTTGCAGAAGGACTTACCATTATGTCGTTGTCCACTGATACTAGATAATAATTACTTTATATTTACCATTATGCAACTTTCGTGCAGCTATATTTCTCAATCCGGCTTGGAGATAAAACATGACAAGATTTGTAGATGGAGAAATAAAGATTCTAGTTTCACAAATAGTAGAGAGTGGGCTCGACATTCAAAATGCTAACACCATCATAATCCAAGACTTTCAGCAATTCGGGCTTGCACAACTGTATCAGGTTTGTTGTTGGATACATTCTTTCTTGCTTTTTTAGTCAATTTTTTTTTATTGTTATCATCAGTCATCACAAGTTATTCTTGATAATTGTTTATAATTTTGTTGGTGTAGTTGCGTTGGAAGCGGGGGGAAGGGTCAAAGAGGAAGTTCTGCTCATCTATTACTACCCACTAAGTTGTTGCTTTCTCCAGTAAGCAAAGGTATGATCTTTAAGATTTAGATTATTAATGTGAACAAGTAGTGCGTCAAATCTAATTACAAACATATTATTTTTTATAACAATTTTTTGTTTCTTTAGAATAAGATATAGCCATTTTTTATGCATCAAGTATTGGGAGACTTTCGACCCTGTTTATTTTTTATTTTTTTACGCGTTAAGATATAACATACTTTGGATTGCCCGTTTGCCCCGTACAACCCAAATTTGCATTAGAGTTGGCATTTTGACATGGATGCATGGTAACATTATATTACTTCGAACTAAAATTGTAAATTCTGCATTTCTTTGTAAATCTGAAAAACTACTGTTGAGACTTGATACAAAAATAGTACTATATACAACCTTTTGCAACTCTACAGAAAAGGCTTGCAGCTCTTGAAGAGTGTGGTGATCTTGGTCAAGGCTTGCAACTTGCAGAAAGAGACATGACTATTAGGGGGTTTGGTAATATTTTTGGTGTGCAACAAACAGGAGATGTTGGCAATGTAGGCATTGATCTGTTCTTTGAAATGCTTTTCGAGAGCTTATCCATGGTATTCTGTTTCTCCTTTCTTTTTCTATTTCTATGTGTTAATGATATCTTCTTCAGTATAATTCTTTTGCATCTAACTTTTTTGCTCTATTAAAATTAATTGTAAAATCTTGTTTGCTTCTTAATACAGGTTGATGTTCATCGAACTCGTCCCGTTCCTTACAAATCTGTCAAGGTATATCTCATTTCTTATAAATAGTTAATGAGTTAAATGTGTTTACAAAACCTATATTTTACATTAATAATTTAACTTATTGAATTACAACGATTTAAGAGGTTGTACTTGTATGCATAAAATATAGACTTTGAGCATTTTTGACCCGTTTGACCTGTTCCCCTTTTAGTCAAACTTTTTATTACCCCTTTTGAGTTAAAGACAACCCAAATTGACCCATTTACTTGCCATTTCTAACTTTAAACTCTTAGTCAATATGTTGATATATATCTCCATTTTGTTTTATGTCAGCTTGAGTTGGATATAAACCCTCGTCTCTCTTCCGAGTACATAAACTATCTGGACAATCCCATAGAAGTAGTTAAGGATGCCGAGAAAGCTGCAACAAAAGACATGTGGAGTTTGGTGCAATTCACAGTGGATTTAAGAAGGCAATATGGAAAAGAGCCTTACGCTATGGAAGTTTTACTGAAAAAACTATGTGTGAAGAGAATGGCAGCAGATATAGGGATCAGTAAAATCTACATTTCAGGGAAAACTGTTATAATGACAACAAATATGAGTGAACAGGTATTCAAGATGATAAGAGATGCCATGCTGTCAGACATTCACCGCAATATGCTTGAGTTTCTAGGAGATGAGATTAAGGTAACAAGACTTGTTAGTCTTTGTAAATCTGGCAAAATGGGCTGGTGGCAGGCAGGAAAAATCAAAGCTGTTTAAGGTAAAAAGGGTAGCTTTTGGTACAGACAAATGGGGTCGAGTTGGGCCTAAAAACAGTTATTGTCCGATCAAGTCGTATTTTTTTTATACACTAATTAGCGTTTAAGAATAATAATGATTATACAAGCTCAAAATTAGTCTCATCAGGAATAAATGAATTGGAGGTTTAACGTATCTTTGTGCGATTTTCCTGTAGGTTGACAATTTCTTATTGCTATATCAAAAAATTATCATTTTCCCAGTTGACCCATAGAGATGAAACATAACCTGAATTGACCCATTCAGAAGTAAATGGATGAATACTGCACCTTTTCTTGTTTGCGTTTCTACTCTGAGATGGATTGGTGTGATACAGGCGGAATTACTTATAGATCTACCAAAGGATCAGCTTCTTTCTTGGATCTTCCAGTTGTTAAGCGAACTTCATTCTGCGTTACCAGCCCTGATAAGATACTAGAGTGACGAAATGTTCACCAGAAGCAATCAAGATGTATTGTATATGATGCATAAACAAGCCGGTATGGAACCTAGCTTTTTGTGTCACATGGGTTAAACCCAAACCCGAACAATGCACGCTGATGCTGCACATACTAGTAGGGTGTATATGCACAAATGTAAGGTGCGGAGAATTGGCATGTGCCTTTTTGATGTATCATTAGTCAGTTCAGCCATGAACTCATTTTTTGGTCATTCGGATGAGAGGGCAAGCAGCAACCCGCATACCCTTTTACGTTTATGGCTGGGGCATAATATATGTAGATGGTAACTGGTAAGTGAGGAGTATACATTGTAACTAATTAGCTCAAGTACCGGCTTATTGTAATTATCATCATAGATTTTATGTATTTTTATCAGTCCTTCAATAGGGAATATTGAAAAGTGATTATTCATTGTTTAATGGAAGTGCTCGACTACTCTTCTAATCGTTTGAAACTTAGAATGCATGCAAAGTAAGCGGAACTTGTTGACCAACATTGGAGCTGTTTTTTGCATGCTGTAAATGTTCTGGGGCGAAAGTAGATTAAGATTAATGATTTATTGAGAAATATTTTTTTGGATCGGTCAATCAGAAGTGTTGTTTCATGTTTTGGCTGGAAGGAATAGTTAGTTTTATCTTTATGAGGCACCTAAAAGTGTATACTTGACTGGGGGTGGGGGGGTGGGGGGGGTATCCAACTAAAATAAGAAATAAACAACGTCAACCCCTTAATTAAAAATGATTTGTTCCATATTAGAGTAATAGATAGATGACTGTATCTGGTTGGTAAGTAAATTTGTTTAATTAGGGTATATTTGAAAGAAAGAATAAAAAGCAGCTGGAGCCCTAGAGTTTATAATAGATGAATCTTATAAGAGCTGCTGATGAAGAATTAACCATATGAGAAATTTTAAGTTTTTTTTATAAAAGCAACTCGTATGTAGCTTTTCTTTCATCTTTAAGAGCGTCAAGTACGGTTAACGTTTATAATTATTATAGGCGTCGTTATTAAAATAATATCTTCTCCAATAACTTATTATATAACAACCATTAAATAAAACTACGCTCGCTCATCCAAAAATAAAAATAATCTCAAATACGATCGTCATCAATAACTACTGACACCTATATAACACATGTTAATCAATGTGGTATAACAAAGCATGGACTACGCCGGTACGAATTTATGTTATAAGATCACTGCATCACGTATTTTAAAATTTTATATAATTATACAGTATGTCTTTTTCGCCCTCTCGTATACTTTGCGTACATGCCCTAAAAATATATTCTTAAGTATTTGATCGGTTCGTTAAAGAAAGAAAAATATATGATCGGTCATAGCGTAACTTTAGGAAATGTTGCGTCAACTTGCTGTTCTTCTCGAAACACAAAAACTAAAAGTCAAACAAGAAAGTGTTATGACAAACTCATGGGGCATTTTAGTAAAAATGCAACACATTTAGTTTGGTTTGGTATGGTTATTGTCGCCGACGGCTTGCTGGCTTGGGTGCGTTGTAAAATCACATGTGCCTCGTTTACCCCTTAAAATTAAAACAAAACAAACAACGACCTGCTGCCTGTCAGCCCCCAAACCCTTTTGGGAGTCAAAATAATACACCCACCCTTGTTTTAATTCTCATTTCAAATTCTTGTTTGAATTCGTACTAGTTCCACGAATAATCTCAATTTTCTCTACATCACCATTTTATAAAAATCGAATCATTACATTCTATATCAAACAAATTTCACAATATCTGCTCTTGAAGATTTAATTAAACAGCTAATCATCTTGTTTCTAAAGGTACAATTTCTTGGACTTTGATCTCCGATCTAGAATTTATGTTCCTTTATTTTAACCACCTGATCTAGGTCACCGACACATTCAATTTTCTAAAATTTTGGCCAACTTTATCATCATCATCATCAAAAAAACTAGATCTTCTTCTTCTAATAATAATAATATCAACAATTTCTGTTTCAACTTTAATTGCCTACTAGTATCACAACTGATTTATTATGCTACTACTGTAATTGTTTGCTATGATTAACTTTAGCTTGTACTTTCATTGAATGCATGTGTTTTTATTTGCTTTGAATAATAAATGCTTGCAGGCTATTATTTTCCGCTCTTTTTGGATCACTCGCGGCGGATGGGTGTTAGAGAATTAGTGAAGTTGTGTATATTCATTACGGTTCAATAGTAGTCGTCTCAATTGTATATTTCCACCTCTGTCGCATAGAGCATATTTCTATCTATGGGGGAGTGGGTGATTGGAGCTTTTATTAATCTTTTCGGCAGCATTGCTATTAACTTTGGAACTAATCTTCTTAAATTGGGTCACGACGAGGTACCTCACGCTTATTTTTGTCATAAGTTCATTATTGCGTTATCATGTTTCTACGTAATTATTGTCATACTTTTTAGAGCCGTTGACCTCTATTGTAAGCGTCTTGTAGCTTACGCATTATAATGTTTTCAATTATTTGTGTCAAGACACTTGCATTAAATTTGAACGAGTTAGCTTCTTAACCTTCATGCATTAGCTGTGTCGGGTCTTAAAAGTGCATATATAGTCGGATTCATGTTTAATCTGAGTTTTAAACAAAAAATTGTAGAGAGAAAGACATGCCGTGCTTGAGTGAAAGGAGTAAATGGAAAGAGATACTTAGGCTGTTATAGCTTACAGTCTTGGAGAATTGGTAATGTGACAGTTTTTTGAGTTTTTTCTTTAATGTTACTTTTCTGGTAGTTATGGGTCACGTTGATCCATTTTAATCGTTTTGCTGGTATACTGTTATTTGTTTTGGAAAAGCTCTTAATTATATCATTCGGACTATGTGCTCAGGTCAGTGTCAGATGTTATTTGATCTCTAAGGAAACGTTATTCAGATCGAAGTTCCTTTTTTAGAAACTTTGCTTTTCCAAAAACATCGTGAAAATAAACATTCATAATCAATCTGTAAAAAAAGAGATTTGTAGTGAAGTGAACTTAGATATATAACAAATTCCCATTTTTAACTAACATTTAAAATCATTTTACCTGTCACGCTATCATAATTCATTCCTATTTTCTATGTGTTATTTTGATCTCTAGGAAACGGCTTATTCAAGATCCGAAGTTCCTTTTTTATAAACTTTGCTTTTCCAAAACATCGTGAAAATAAACATTCATAATCCAAGTCTGTAAAAAAAAGAATTTGTAGTGAAGTGAACTTAGATATATAACAAATTCCCATTTTTAACTAACATTTAAAATCATTTTACCTGTCACGCTATCATTAATTCATTCTATTTTCATATGTGTTATTGTGATCTTAGATAAACGGCGTATTCAGACCGAAGTCCTTTTTTTATTATACTTTGCTTTTCCAAAACATCGTGAAAATAAACATTCATAATCCAAGTCTGTAAAAAAAGAATTTGTAGTGAAGTGAACTTAGATATATAACAAATTCCATTTTTTAACTAACATTTAAAATCATTTTACCTGTCACGCTATTGATTTCATCCTTATTTTCGATGTGTTTCTGTTTTGAGCAGTCACTTCCTTGCTGCATTGGGCTCTGTCCAATTTGTGTCAAGGCAACTTTTGAATTAGTACAAGTGTAGCCCTATAAAAGAAAAGAAGCCCCAATTCATAACTATCGATCAATATCATCATCAGCATCAGTTTTTTCAGGTAATTTGTTACTTTTTTTTTTTGATTCGATCTAATTTTTCGGTTAATTGTTAATTGTTAGCTTAGGGGTCCAAAGCGCAACTTTTGAATTAGTACAAGTGTAGCCCTATAAAAGAAAAGAAGCCCCAATTCATAACTATCGATCAATATCATCATCAGCATCAGTTTTTTCAGGTAATTTGTTACTTTTTTTTTATTCGATCTAATTTTTCGGTTAATTGTTAGCTTAGGGGTCCAAAGCGCAACTTTTGAATTAGTACAAGTGTAGCCCTATAAAAGAAAAGAAGCCCCGATTCATAACTATCGAACAATATCATCATCAGCATCAGTTTTTTCAGGTAATTTGTTACTTTTTTTTTTGAGTTTTTTTCAGTAATTTGTTACTTTTAGTTGTTTTAACGTTTTTTTTTTTTTTGATTCGATCTAATTTTTCGGTTAATTGTGTTAAGATTGCTCTTGCTTAGGACGTCCTAATGTGCGTCATACTTTTGGAGATTAGTACACGTGGAATAGCGCTATAGAAATTGCAACAAAGAAGCGGCCCAATTCATAACTATCGATCAAGTTATGTCATCAGCAGCCTCGTTTTTTCATGGTATATTTGTTACTTTTTTTTATTCGATCTAATTTTTCGGTTAATTGTTAATTGTTAGCTTAGGGGTCCAAAGCGCAACTTTTGAATTAGTACAAGTTAAGTCCTATAAAAGAAAAGAAGCCCTAATTCATAAATATTCGTAACAATAATCATCATCGCTTTGAGATTTTTTTCAGGTAATTTAGTTACTTTTTTTTTTTTCTATTTTGATTCTCGATCTAATTTGTTCGCGGGTAATTGTTAATTGTTAGCTAGGGGTTCCAAAGAGCAACTTATTGAATTAGTAGCGTGTGTAGCCTACTTGCAAATAAAAGTGATAAAAAGACAAGCTTCCTTCCGAATTCATAAACTATCGATCGACTACCATGCTATCATTGCATCAGTTGTTTTTTCACGGTTATATTTGGTACTTCTTTTTTATTTCGATCTGCAACTTTATCCGGGTTAATTGTATAGCTTAGTGGTCCACAAGCGCAAAAATTTTGAATTTTAGTTGACAGTGTAGCCTATAAAAGAAAATGACAAGACCTCCGTATGGTGGTTCATAACTAGTTCGAGACAATATCATCACTCAGCTATCGCAGATTTTAGAGACATGTAAATTTGTTACTTGTTTTGTGTAGAGTTTCAGCACGTTCGATCTAATTTTTCGGTTAATTGTTAATGTGTTTTAGCTTTGGGGTCCAATAAGCGAAACTTCGTGAATTAGTACTAGAGTTGAGCACCTATAGAAGGAAAAGAAGCCCCAATCAAAAACTATCGATTCAAATCATATCCAGCATCAGTTTTTTTTTGGTAATTTGTTACTGTTTTTTTTTTTTTGATTTCGATCTAATTTTGTCGGTTAATTGTTAAATTGTTAGCTTAGGGGTGCCAAAGCGCAGCTTCCTTGAATTAGTATGAAGTGTAAGTCCTATTAAAAGAAAAAGACATGCCGCTAATTCATTACACTATTCGAAAAATATCATCGATACACGCATCAGTTTTTCAGGTAATTTGTTACTTTTTTTTTTTTGATTCGATCTAATTTTTCGGTTAATTGTTAATTGTTAGCTTAGGGCGTACCAAAGGGGGGGCGCCAACGTTTGAATTTTGCTATCATGTGTTAGCCTCCTATAAAAAGAAAAGAAGCCCAATTCATAACATCGATCTATCCATCGTATCAGCAATCGAAGTTTTTTTCAGGTAATTTGTTATTTTTTTTTTATTCGAATCTAATTTTTCGGTTAATTGTTTAGCGATTAGGGGTCCAAAGGCTAACTTTCGCGAATTAGTACAAGTGATTAGAACCCTATAAGAAGAAAACGACTGACGATTGTAGACTATTCGAAACAAATATCATCGATCTAATTCAGCATCAAGTGTTCTTGTTCATGGTAATTTGTTAGCTTGTTTTTTTTTTGATTTCGATCTAATTTTTTCTCGGTTAATGTGTATATTTATTGTTGGCTTTGGGGATCCACTCAAAAGCTGTCAACTTGTGTATTAGTACTAAGTGTAGCCTACTGTAAAGAAGGTGAAGAAGAAGCACCCACCTGATTTCTGTTTAATACACTATCGTTCTTAATATCATACTTCTTAATTAGCGATAAGCTCTTCTTTCATGTTTGGCTATTTGTCTTTGTACTCTTTGTGTTTTTTTTTTTGTTTCGTATATCTTGAATTTTGTCGAATGCGTTTTAGTAAGTTATGTAGTAATTAGTGGTATTATAAGCTGTAGGGGAGTTACAGAAAGCATGTTGTTTACATTAGTTAAAAAGATGATATATAGCGCTCCACTAAGTAATAAGAAAAAGATAGAGGCTCATCATATCTCGGATGCTAATATTCTATAAATCTCTCTCTGGATCTAATTTACAATTCATCTGCGCATCAGTATTATTTTCCGGTAATCCTTGTTTATATTTTTTTGTTTTGTTTGTTTTGCAGGATCTATACTTTTGTTGAATAATGATAGGTTTGATTGTGAATTGTAATTGTTAGCTTTGGGGTCGCGAAATACCTCATTCAAAGAGCAACTTTTGAATAGTTTTGTACAAGTGTAGCCCTATTAAGAAAAGAAGCCCTCGAAATTGTCATATTCTAGTCGAGTCAATATGCTTCATACTCCCCAGCATCAGTTTTTTCATGGTAATTTGTTACTTTTTTTGGTTTGTTATATCGAATCTAAATTTTTCCGGTTAATTGTTAGGCTTAGGGGTCCAGTGAAGCCGCCAACTTTCTGAATTTAGATACAAGTGTAGCCCTATTAAAGTAAAGAATGCACTAATTAATAAAACGTATCCGATCTATATCATCCATCGGCTGATCAGTTTTTTCAGGTACTTTGTTACTTTTTTTTTTTTTTTGTTTGATTCGATATTAATTTTTCGGTTAATTGTGTGTATTTTAGTTAGGGGGTCCAAAGCGCAACGTTTGAATTAGTATCAGAGGTATGTTGCCCTTATATATAAAAGACTATGGAAGCTCTCCTAACGAATTCATAAAACTATCGAATCTATCATTCTTCATCAGCAATCAGTTTTTTTCAGGTAATTTGTTATTTTTTGTTTTGTTGAATTTCTATCTGAATTTCTCAAGGTTAATTGTTAAGTGTGTAGTTTCAGGGTCAAAGGCAAACTTTTTAATTAGTTACAGTGTAGCCCTACTAAAAGAAAAAGAAGACACAGCAATTTCATAACTACGAGCACAAATCATCATCTGCATATAGGTATGATTTCAGTAATTTGTACTTTTTTTTTGTTTATGATTCGATTTTAATTTTTCGGTTAATTGTTCAATTGTTGCTTAGGAGTCTCATAAAGCCGCAACTTTTTTGAATTAGTACAAGTGTTAGTACTAGCCCACTACTAAGAAAAGAGAGCCACCAATTCATAACTAGTCGGTTCAACTTACTCATCATCAGCAACAGTCTTTTTCAGGTTATTTGTTACTTTTTTTTATTCAGATATATTTTTCGGTATTAATTGTAATTGTTAGCTTAGGGGTCCAAACGCAACTTTTGATGGATTAGTACAAGTGTTGTACTATAAAAAGAAAAAAGCACTGATTCATAATACTAGATCGTCATTATACATCATCAGCATCAGTTTTTTCAGGTAATTTGTTACTTTTTTTTTTTTTTTGATTCGATCTAATTTTTCGGTTAATTGTTAGCTTAGGGGTCCAAAGCGCAACTTTTGAATTAGTACACGTGTAGCCCTATAAAGAAATGGAAGCCCCGAGTTCTGTTAACTATGATCATACCATAAATCGCTGCATCTGTTTTTTCAGGTAAATTTGTTGCTTTTGTTTTCTATTTGATCTAATGTTCGGTTAATTGTTAGCTTTGGGGTCCAAAGCGAACTTTTAATTAGTTACAAGATGTAGCCCGATATAAGAAAAGAAGCCCGTTCATAAGCTAATCGAACAATATCATCATCAGCATCTGTTTTTTTCAGGTAATTATCCGTTAGCTTGGTTTTTTTTGTATTCGATCTAATTTTCGGTTAATTGTTACTGTTAGATTAGGTGGTCCAAAGCGAACTTTTTAATTAGTACAAGTGTAGCCCTATAAAAGAAAAGAAGCCCCAATTCATAACTATCGATCAATATCATCATCAGCTCGCAATGCAGTGCTTAGCTTAGTTTAGGTAAATTTGTTTACTGTGTGTTCTTTTTTTTTTTTGATTCGATCTAATTTTTCGGTTGTAGATTGTTTGAGCATAGGGGTGCCAAGCTAGCGCGTCTCAATCTTTTGCTATTAGTATCCATAGCTGTAGCCCTATAATAACGAAAAGAAAGCCTCAATTATACTATAGCTAGTTCGATCTATATCATGATCTTGAGCATCAGTTTTTTAGCGTTGTATTAGTCTTCTTCGCTTTTTTTTTGATTCGATCTATTTTTTCGGTTAGATTGCTTAATTGCTTAGCATTAGGGCGTCGCTGTACATGAATAGCGTCAAGCTTTTAGAACATTAGTACAAGTGTAGTGCTCCGGTGATGAAAAAGATAAGAAGCCCCATGTCACTAATGACGTTTCTGATGCACATAATCATCATCAACATCCAGTTTGTTTCAGTAAGTTGCTTACTTTATTTGTTTTTCTTTGTTGATTTCGATCTAATTGCATTCGGTTAATTGTTAATCGTTAGAGTAGGATTGTGCCTCATCTATAATGGCGCATGCTAATTGAAATAGGTTTAAGGCTTATAGAATGTACTCGAGTTGATGCAATTCTGAAAACCCATGATGATTCTAGGGCTTCCCCTTAAAAGTCATTGATGAACTCGATCCCAAGCCTCATTAAACACGTTAAACTCATAAATTTTTTTTACTGATAATCTCTTGTGATTTTCATTTATCAAGACTTTGTCATTCTTTATGACATGTGTAGCCCTATAAAGAGAAAAGATGCCCAATTTCAGAACTATCCATCAATATCATCATCAGCATGTCTGTTTTTTTTTTTTTCAAGGTAATTTGTTACTTTTTTTTATATCGATCTAATTTGTTTTCGGTTTAATTGTTAATATGTTTAGAATTAGGGGATCCGCTATCTCTCGAGGGACTTAGTTGAATTCAGTACATGTTAAGTCATATTAAAGAAAAGAAGCGCAGCCTATATCAATTCCATAACTGATTCGAAAACAATATCATCACAGCATCAGTTTTTCTTTTCAGGTAATTTGTTACTTTTTTTTATTCGATCTAATTTTTCGGTTAATTGTTAAATTGTTGCTCTATCCAAAGCGGGGGGGCAACTTTTTGATATTAGATTACAAGGGTGCCCTTAGCACTAAAGAAAAGGAAGCCCCCGATTCATAACTATGAAAACTGATAGCTCAGTCATCGTGCAATCAGTTGTTTTCAGTCGTAATTTGTTTACTTTCTTTTTTTATGTTCCGATTTCTAATCTTCTTGGTTACGTTAATTGTTATTTGTTTGCTTAGGGGTCCAAAGCGCCAACTTTGAATTAGTTTGAAGCGTAGCCCTATAAAAGAAAAGAAGCCCCAATTCATAACTATCGATCAATATCATCATCAGCATCAGTTTTTTCAGGTAATTTGTTACTTTTTTTTTTTTTTTTTTTGATTCGATCTAATTTTTCGGTTAATTGTCCGCTAAATTGCTTGTAGCTTCGTGGTCTAAAGCGTAAGCATTTTGAATGTAGTACAAGTGTGCAGCCCTATAAAAGAAAAGAAGCCCCCAATTTCATAACTATCGATCAATATGCTTGTATCGAAGGCAGCAAGAGTAATTAAGCTGATACAGTGTAATTTAAGTCCGCTTTTTCTTTTGATTTTGAGTTCGATACTCAATTTGTTCGTCGTTGTAATCTTGCAGTCTTAGTTGATGTATT
>BQNB010003633.1:0-50000 GCA_026074375.1 Tanacetum coccineum | reverse complement strand
TAACAATAAGAAGAAGAAAAACTTACACTCACCCCTTTGCTCAAAAACAGGGTCAATAAAATAGTCTACAAGCCTCTGCTTGTATTAAACATGCTAGTGAGAAGTCCATAAGGTCCTGGTTTCCATCAGTACAGAGGGAACTGGTTGTTTATCATCCATTATATTAAGCTGAGGTATATTATTGAGTTGTGATTTGTTTGATTGTTATCTAGCCTTCTTAAATGTTGACTTACGTTTTGTATTTCATTAGATCTTAATGGGGTAAGAACAGACTTATAAGTAAGCTGTTGGTTGAGAGCTTTTAAGAAACAAAATCAATATGATTTCAAGAACTTAACACTTGGAAATTGTAAATTGTGCTTAAAAAACTTCAAACTTTGCATTAATCTTGAAGTGTTACCAAATGCTGAAAGTGAAAGTTAAAATAAAAGTTTTGGTAAATGACTTTGAGAAGAATTTAATCTAAGATTAAAATACTAATCCAGTTACTAAAATAAAAAACTCGTTGCCTCGCATTGAAGGCTTACAAAGAAAAGCTCTATTTATGCAGAGTATTGGACTTGAAGCTTTGTTTGCTTCGTTTTGTAGACGAGTGAGATGAACAAAAGAATGCCTTGTTGTAGGTTTATGGGGGTCTTGGAGACGTAATAGTGTGCTTGATTTTTGTTAGGTTCCGTGGAGGGGAGATCTGTAAAGCAAATCCCAGCCTTTCAAATTCCTTTTGTGCTTCTTTTGAAATAACCTCGCAGTCCACTAAAAGATGTTTTTAAGGATTGGTTATGAGAGAAGGATTGCCAAACATGGACTTTTTATAAGCTGACGGGGCGTTTGTTTTTAGGGATTGAAAAGAAAATAGTGGAGTGGATGAAATGAGGTCCATAAAGATGCAACTTTTGAATTCAGTACAAGTGTCTGCCCTATTAAAAGAAAAGTAGAGCCACCAATTAATAACTATCGATCAATTATCTCTTCAGCAATCAGTTTTTTTCAGGTAATTTGTTACTTTTTTTTTTTTTTTTGATTCGATCTAAATTTTTCGGTTTTAGATTTTAATTTGTTAGCTTAGGGGTCCAAATGGCAACTTTTTAATTAGTACAGTGTAGCCATATAAATTGAAAGGACGCCAATTCATAAACTTAGTATTCGAGTCAATAATCATCATAGCATGCAGTTTTTTTCAAGTAATTTGTTACTTTTTTTTTTTTTTTTTTTTGATTCGATCTAATTTTTCGGTTAATTGTTAATTGTTAGGTTAGGGGTCCAAAGGCAACTTTTTAATTAGTACAAGTGTAGCACAGATGATAAAAGTAAAGAAGCCCACATCATAACTATCGATGCAATATCATTTTTTTTTTATTCCCGATCGAGCATCGCTACTTTTTCCAGAGTAATTAGATGTTAGTTACTTTGTTTTTTTTTTTTTGTGATTCGAGTCTATTTTTCGGTTTAATTGTTAATTGTTAGTTAGGGGTCCAAAGCGGCAAACTTTTGAAATTGTTACAAGGTGTAGCCCTATAAAATAAAAGAAGCCACAATTCATAACTATCGATCAATATCTTCATCAGCATCAGTTTTTTCAGGTAATTTGTTACTTTTTTTTTTTTTATTCGATCTAATTTTTCGGTTAATTGTTAGCTTAGGGTTGTCCACAACAGAAGCGGGGATATGGAACTTTTGATTAGTTAACATAGAGTGTTGCCCATATAAAGATTAAAAGAAGCCTCCAATTCATGATATCGCTCGATCGCATATAGTCGTTTTAATAGCATCAGCTCGCTCTTTAGCGTAATTTGTTATCTAGATATTTTTTTTTGTTATGATGTCGTATCCGTGATTGTCGGTTGTATAGCGTTAACTTGTTGAATTGGTCGCTTAGGGGTTTCCAATAAAGGCACGTTATAATTAGTAACAAGTGTCAGCCTATAAAAGAAATGATAAGCCTTCTCACGGCCAATTCATAACGTATTTCGTATCAGAATATCATCTATCAATGCATCAGTTTTTTCAAGTAATTTGTTAACTTTTTGTTGTTTGTTTTTTTTTGGAGTCTCGATCTCTAATTTTTCGGTAATTGGTGTAATTGTATGCTGTAGGGTCCAACAAAGGCAACTTTTTAATTAGTACAAGTGTGGCCCTATAAAAGAAAAGAAGCCCCGATTCATAACTATCGATCAATATCATCATCAGCATCAGTTTTTTCAGGTAATTTGTCACTTTTTTTTTTATTCGATCTAATTTTTGTTGCCTTTTAGGGAATTTTTTGGCGAGGGCTTTGTGTTAAGTGTTAAGCTTTTAGGTTATGTAAGATCTAGTAAATAGATAATTCGTCAAATTTAATAGTGATAGATAGCTATGCCAATACATTGTGATTAGAGGGGTATTTAGGAGACTGACTTTTTGAGTACTTGCGGGGTAAATGCCAAGATATGCAATCCTTTTACCTTTGTCACTACCATATGAAGAGCTGTAGTGGTACAGGATCTCGGTACTAATCACTAAATAGCAAAATAGCACCACTGCCATTGTGTACTGCGGCCCCATCAAGCTCGGCTTTAGATGAGTCCGGAAACACGACAAGAACCGCTAAAAGGGAATCTTTTTCTGAACATGCTATATCTGCATATGATGTACAAAATTAAGTGGTTAAGTATAATGAAAACATCAAGAAACTTCTCATGAGCTTTCAACCAATCTTAACTTTGTTCTACTTACTTAGAGCAGTGCTAATCTATAATAATAATTAAAAAAAAGCATATTACTGATTACTGATTGGTGTTAGCTAGCCTAGATAAAATGCCTAAAAATGGGCCAGCAAACTGACCTTCTGTGTCAAGCTTGTATGACCAGTAAACTCCATACTGAGAGTTGTGGATTTGAACCTCAGGACGCAGATACAAGAACGGGTTTTATTGAAGTTCCGCTCATTTGTTATGCATGTAGACAGTACTGAAGTGCAAGTATCTACAGTCCATCATCTTTCACAACAATCATAGTACGTATTTGTAAACGTCCTTTCCACACGCGAAAAATTTATAGTATGTTTCCCTGTGTTGGTATCGGGGTCGGGAAAATAAGCTCATAAGACCCTAGCTGTAATTCAGCAAATGCTTAAAAAAATAAAATTACCGTATTACTTATCCATGTGAAATTTTAGTCCGGGTCTGTTTCATTTGTGTTCGGTTGATTGGGTCAAAGTCAATTAGGGTAGCCAACAGTTGCCGTCCATACTAACTAGGAGTGTCCATAAAGTGGATCGGTACCTAGAAGAAGAATACTGGATTGACCCGTACCATCCTTTACCCAACTTATATGACGCACCATTCTGCCACATCTACACTAGTATGCATCGTTTCATAATGTTTTACTAACACCAGCATCTCTGAATTTTTTTTTTATCAACTTATAATGTTTTGATGTTCCGATAAAGTGAGTCATTATCAACTCGTTTAAGGATTATCAGTTTTAGATAAGTCCTCAGTTAGCGTCTGTAAATCTATTAATTTAAGAACTTGAAAAGATCCTTTCAAAACGCATGTCCAAACACCTCCCCAAACGCAAAGTCGTACATTCGTTAAAGGTGGCTAGTTTCACTTTACCCAAAAAAAGGAGGCTAGTTTCAAGGCTGTAGTAACTCAAGTTGCAGATAGAGATGTTAATTTAATCAAGGACAAAGAATGCCGATCCAAGCCGTGCCATCTTCTCTATGAAGGAAAGAACCGGAAGAAATTTAAGTAGTCAACATCTCATGTTCTTTACTCATCGAGATTACATATACTAGTTATTCATTTTATAATTTGAGAGTTTATTTTTGCTGCATAAATTGCAGTTCTAGACCAACAGTAAACCAAACTTCATGTACGCTATTACTAGTAAGTATGTTCTGTGAGAACCCCAAAATCATGAGTGCAAGAACATAAGTAAAGGTTTAGCGAATATTACATATTCTTTTGATACAATGCATAAACATTTGCAATGTTTCATTGTTAGAGCTATAACAACGTATATTTCTTTCTTTTTAAAGTGGATACAAATGTTAACCCAAACACTCCTACAAAGTCAAGAAGCAATAACAAGAATTTAAAACCGAACCTTTTACCATCTTTATACATGCATGTGCGTTTAGAAACCCATTTACACTAGAGGTACTAGCTAACTTATTACTTATGGATGGGTTGATTTGGGTTGCGAAACGGGTCTATACATTTGTAGCTGAAAGGGAAATGTTTCAAATTAATGTGCCAAAAGGCCGAACGGGTGAAAGTTGTCCTAAATTTTTGTATAACTGATCAACTCAAGTTATTTATAAAGATTTTCAAAAAGGAGAAAAAAAGTTTGCAGGTCAACAAAACCTGAGCTGACTCGTTTTCACCCATACTCAAAATATTGCGTTTACCAGACCGGTTTTAACCATTATATACCCCGACCTGTCCATACGGTTTTAACCATTGGTCGGCATCTTTGCCTAGTAAATCTTGACTTGCACTTCTGAACCGTAAATATCATCATTCAAAAACTTGCAGTTACAAAATATGAGGTACTTCAATACCTGTCCGTTGTCGGTGTAAAAAATAGATGATCGAGTTTTTATAATGTGTGACATATTGAGGTTCTAAAGGCTGTTTTAAGATAATTTGGAAGTTATATCTTTCTATTTCAACAGGTAAAGAAGATAAACTCTCGTCCCACATGATATGTGAGAATGTAGCAGTTTCCATACACGTAAACCACCACAATACGAACAAAACCCGGCTAGATACGGTTAGACCCAGCCAAGAACCGGTTATATCCGGCCTGACCCGGCTATATCCGCTGGCTATATCCGGTCAGACCCGGCTATATCTGGCAAAGACCCGGGGATATTCAGGCCAAGACTGATTTGTGGTCCATTTAAAACACTAATGTCAATTTGACTAAAAAATACTCCTTCCGTCTCAAAATAAATGTCACCTCATTTGTTATGTCCTAGCTTAGCACACATAATTATATTGCAGACCTGACCCTGGCTTACTTTGGTCTTCCCTGTGTTGGGTTGGGTCGGGAAAATAAGCTCATAAGACTCTAGCTGCAATTGAGCATCCATACTTAACTAGGCATGTGCAGAGTGTGGTTTGTACCAAGAAGAAAAACACAGGATTGACCCGTACCAAAACTGACCCATTCAAAACGAGCCCGTTTTCACCCCTTACCCATTTTGCCACGTCTACACTAGTATGCATCGTTTCATAAAGTTTTACTAACACCAGCATCAAAAATCTATTTTTATCAACTTATAAAGTATTGATTTTCGGATAAAGTGAGTCATTATCAACTCGTTTAAGGATTAAATAATCAGTTTTAGAAAAGTTCCCAGTTAGCGGCTGCGAATCTATTTATATAACACAGTTGAAAAGATACTTTTAAAATGCATATCCATTGCAAAGTTGGTCATTCTTAAATTAGTGTAGTGTATCTTATATGTTTTTGCAATACTGATGGCTTAATGGTTGAATACTTTGATTACTTTTTCACTAATTCTAAATGCGCTTCGGTTCTTTTATCTTCACAGATAAAGATTTTGTTAATATAAGCAAGGACAAAGTATGCCAATCTCATGTTCTTACACATCGAGGTTCCGTATACTAGTTATTAAGTTTCTTTTGCTGCATACTTTGCGGCTACAGCCCAACTGTAAACCAAACGTCATGTGCGTTATTGCCAGTTAATATCATTTTTTGCATTGCTTGAAAGTATAAAAATGAAAAATAAAGATTGCGGTTTCTTATTTGTTTTCACTCGCTAAAAGTTTTGCTTTGCAGGTCTGTTTTATGAGAATCCCGAAAGCCGGATCGTGAGTTCCAGAATAAGTTATGCCCCAGAACTGATATAGATTTCAGATAAGTAAATGTTGATCAGTAAAAATCATCATAGGTTCTTATATCCAATTTGGTACCTTTATGCTTCTAAACTTCAATTTGATGTTCCATAATAAATCTTTCTTTAAAAAACTATTAAGACCTTTTGCATTATCTCTTTCTTACCATTTTTTATGAAAATATTTTGTAACCTTTTTATTCTAACACCTTATCGCACATAGGTTGATAATACAAGCTCTTGGTTACTTATATACCATAGCGTATGTAAGTCAAATATGTTGAGAATGGTATTATGTTTTCAGCTTTTTCAATGTCTGCTAGGTTGAAAAAACTTAGTAGGTCTTGAAAGGTTCGAAAACTCATATGTACTCTTAACCCTTTTTTTTATTTGGTATTTTAAAACATATTTTGGTGGAGACATCTGAACTAAGCAGCATGATATTTCAAATGAAGTTGCAGGAAACTCACCTTATGATAATAGGAATCAAGCCTACTGAAAAGATCATTTTGCCTCGCGCCTACCATGACTAAATAGCCATAAGAATAGGAAGACGAGAAGGCGATAACTATTTTCAAAATACTAAGCCATCTGGTCAGCCCATAACCAAATACTCCTTAACACTTTCAATGCCAGATCCATAGGCAGGAATAAGAGTGTAAAATAGTCGAGAAAACTCAGCTATACTAAAATGCCAGACCTTTGTGCCGTATTGAGTCTGCATTTTCTTACGAGCATCTATCCAAAGTATAAAGTTGTGAAAACCATACCAACTTGATCCATTCAACTGTAGGGCTATCATCTCTGATATCATACCGTATATTTTTTATGGCAAATTAACTTGCTAGCCATTTTTGTCGATCCAAACAGCTCTATCTTTTTGAAGCTGTATCAAATTTGGAGTATTGATTTCTTGTAGCTTTGGCATGTTATCAGTCCAATCAGTTGGCCACTTCCACACGCCATCCTGAATGGCCCTCAAATCGCAATTAGACTGAATTAGCAGGTGAGCCCTCCAAAGATTCAAGCATGGTTTGAATTAATGTTTCCTTCTTTCGTTATGCATGTAGACAGTAATTCTTTAGAGCAAGATCTTCATAAAAAGTACTGAATTTCATTTCTCTCTATTCTTATCCAGGATACTAGAAATATGGATGAAAGATCTCAGTCACCACTTGATAGTGCAAGTATCTACGTCCATCCTTCTACAAGGTCAAGCAGCAACAAGAAGACTATATACAGTGTTCAAAGAATATCAAATTAGATGTAGATGAGTTAGTCATTTGATATTTAAGTTGGTGCTAGCTTAATCAAGTTAACTTTCTAGTTTGACTTTCTCATGCATCCCAAAGAATTCACTGCATTTACCATGCCACACATGTCAGGTACCAAACGGAAAATTTGGGGGTTGATTTTGGTTGTGAAACGGGTCAAATATACATTTGCAACTCTTATTTCTCGTTTCGAACCAACTGAGGTACGCATCACTGGAACTAAAGTCTTTGACCAAAACTTTGTGCAATTTTGGCATATCTTTTAAGCTAATCTTAAGAGGAGCAACATTTGATGACTAGCATACAAGCAATGAACGGATTTAAAGATCGAGTTAGAAAGTAGATTTGATGACCAAATAAGAGACATGAGACTCCTTTCTAACCAATTTATACAGGAGAGCGACGAGTAAAACTAGGAAATGTGAAAATTTGAAGTAGAGGATGTTACTGTGTAACAGTAATATCCTACATTTTTTACCCTATTTTCTACATCTTGAGAATGTCATACTTTAAACTGAATAAGCAGGTTGGCTTTCCAAAGATTTAGGCGTGGTTTATATTAATGTTTCGTTCATTAGTTATGCATGTCAACAGAGTAAGATCTACATAGATAGTACGTAGTTAATTTCATTTCTCTCTATTCGTAGTGAAAGTATATACGGTCCACCATCTTTCACTTCAGTCATGCTTAACTAGGCATGTGCAGAAAGTGGATTGGTACCGAGAAAAAGAATACTAGATTGACCCATACTAAAACTGGCCTGCTTTGACCCATACCAAAACTGACCCGTTCAAAACGTACCCGTTTTCATCCCTTACCCAAATTATATGACCCACTATTTTTCAAATCTACACTAGTATACATATTTTCATTATGTTTTACTAACACCAGCATAAAAAAAAATTTCTTTATCAATGAAGCTGATTTGAAAAGCGTGACTGCAAAAGAAACTGGTTTAAAACCCGAGGAGCAAAAGTTGGTGTTAAGAGGAAAGGAGATGGATGATCTTGAACACTTTGATACGGTGGGTGTGAAACGGGTCGAGTAAATATTTGTATCAGAAAGGGAATGCCTTAAATGTGTCAAACGGCCGAACTGGTGAAAATTGTGTAAAATCATTTTTTAATGCATACAACCTCTTATATCATTTCATTTGAAGATTTAGATTTGTATCATGATAGATACTGCACGATCAACTCAAGTTATTTATGAAGAAGTTGGAAAGTTGAAAAAGTGTTTGTGTGTCAACGAGGGCCATTCCTGAGTTTTCGAATGCCTTGGGCGAGGCGATAGAGAAATGCCCCTCGTAAGCAAACAACACACAATTTCTTTCGAAATTTCTAACCTAGGCAAGTTGCGCCGCTCATCCTCACGCCAAGTTTCCATTAGTAAATATTAAATAATATGTTACAGTATAAGTTATAAACTTCAAATTACAATTTCAAAATACAACACTTTAAACAATGTTATCGCTTGTATCTTGAGAAAAAAAACAAATATTATCTCATCATAATCAACATTCGCTAAAATACTATTCCTATATCATGAAAAACAAATACCATAATTAACCCTAAATGAAATAAATCTTGTGAGTTCGAACACTTTAAAATTAATAACATAATCAACAAATATTGTAACATATTAATATATAATATAATAAATATATAAATGGACTGGGTTTTAAGTGTATTTTCATTGTATAATTTTCTTTAAGTATTATATAACACCGAAAAATATATTTAAGGTTAAAGTTAAACTAGTTTTACTTTAAAAAGTGAGTTAATTGCATTTTTGGTCCCCGTGGTATGGCCAAATTGCAGATTTGGGACCATAACTTTCGAAATTGCAGTGATGGTCTTTATTTTCAAGTTTTCGTTGCAAATTTAGTCCCCGGGTCGAAACCTGCAATTTGGCCAAACCACAGGGACCAAAAATGCAACCCAAAAGGACCAAACCTGCAACCTAAACTTGAAAATAGGGACCATCACTGCAATTTCGAAAGTTAGGGTCCTAAACCTGCAATTTGGCCATACCACAGGGACCAAAAATGCATTTTATAAATCACATAGATACTGATACAAATCTCATGTGATTTTTATCAGACGTTATTGAAAAAAAAAATATCGAAAAAAGAGTCACTGAAAGTATATATGAAGTGCCCCCTAAAAAGATAAAAAAATACTCGTTTGATACTTTCGACGACGAACTTTTTTTTTTGATTTTTTTCAATCACGTCTAAAAAATCACATGAGATTTGTATCCACAATCTCATGTGATTTCACAAAATCACATTAATTTTGTGATACAAAATTCATGAGATTTTTAAGACGTGATTAAAAAAAAAATAATTCGAAAAAAAGTACGTCGAAAAAATCACATCTGAAAAAATCACGTCTGAAAAAATCACATGAGATTGTGTATCACACAATCTCATGGGATTTTTTTCATACGTGATTAGCAACAAACAAAAAAAAGGTTCTTCGAAATTATATATATAAGTGCCCTCATAGAAAGATAATGAAAATTACTCTTGCGATAACGTTCGACGAACTTTTTTTTTATCCCGTTTTTTTTTCAATCACGTCTGAAAAAATCACTGTGAGATTTTGTATCACAATCTCATTAGAATTCAAAAAATCCCATGAGCTTTTTTTTGACGTGATTGAAAAAAAAAATTCGAAAAAGTCGTCGAAAGTATAATATAAGTGCCCCTCTATTAGAAAGATAAAAAAAATACTCGTCGCGATGGTGATTTTTTTTCGTTTACTAAAAAAGCGATCTTACGTTTGCTAGATATTTGAGTTTTAAGAAAAAGTGGAAAAATGGATGATGAAAAAATGAGTGGTTAGGATTAACCCATTTGTTTTTTTTTTGCCCTTGTTTTTTGAGGATGCACAACTCGAGTTATATATACTTCAATCAGCAAAAGTAGTTAAAGGACCGAGGTTTTAATGTGTAGTCTTCATTGGTATAATTTTCTTTAAGTATTATATAACAAAAAAAAATTAAGGTTAAAGTTAAACTAGTTTTACTTTAAAAAGTCAAACTGAACACTTATTTAAGACGAAAAAATTAATAATTTTTGAGTTTCTCTGCATTTAATCCATATTACACATATTATGGTGAATTCATCATAGTTTTTACGTACTACTTTCCAAAAAACTGGATCTTTTGTACAACTAATGAAGCACACAATTTAAGAAGCCGACAAGTAAAATTTTGTGAAAAGGTAAAAATACAAACAAGTACTACATTTGATTAAAATTTGGTATTTTTATACGAGTAATGAAGCTTACAATTTAGTTACTACCTTACCCACGTGGTCATAAGTTTTTTTTTAGTATTTTTTTATTTTATCTTTCTCTTTCCTCGGTGTATCTTTCTTCTTCCTTGTATCTTTTTCCTCCATTTCTATCAGAAAAAAATCTCAAATCTCTTTCATATATTCTTGATTTCTTTCTACCCAATATATATATATATGAACCTAGAATTTGATGCCCCCAAAAATTTGCTGCCTTTGGCCGTCGCCCACCTCGCCCGGTACCAGGGTCGGCCCTGTAAACAACGAATGATAAATGCTTAGGCTGCCCACTATGAGACGTGGTCGCGACCTAGATTTTTCGGCGCCACATCAGCTTTTTCTCTCCGGCGACTTACAGGCGACCTAGTGCTACTATGAGGCGACCTTCATTTTTTTTTTACTTCAAATTTAAATTTCATAAATAAAAACATTACCTAAATTTCATTAATAATAAAAACATTACATAATAATAAACTAAAAAAACAATACATAATTATTAAGAAAACATAAAAACATGACACTAAAATTAAAACATAATTATTCACATAACTTAAACTAATAATCTAAAGCTATATCGCGCCTTGATTTTCATCTTCATCTCGAGTAGCTTCTGTTGTTGTATTGGGGGCAAGTTCGGGTCGATTAGTGAATTATAGAATAAGATATCTCTATCCCGTTTCTCCCTTTCGGCTAATTTAAGCGTTCGACGCTGAATTTCTAGTTTCTCCCTTTTCAGCTGTGCAATTTCTCAAGCTTCGGCCTCTCGGATACTCAACTCCCGATTCTTCAACTCTATATAGGACTGTTGTTCCTTGTCCTTCTTTCCCTATTTTTTTGTTTCATGTTGTAGAACTTGTCGGCTACCAAATCAACAAATGAAGAAGCTCCCTCACGAGAGGAACCGGCTGCTTTCTTCTTGGCCTTTGCTCGGTCACGACCCATTGGTCGGAATTCTTAAGTTTCTTCCACAGCCTCATCCGCTTCGTCGTTCAAATTAATACCACCATATACTGACCCCGAAGTCGTTTCAGAAGTCTTGAACTTTTTTCGCCCCTGAGTTTGGTAAAAATAAGGCATCTCAACGTCTGTCCAACCTGGGTGATCTTTCAGTATGTTATAACAATGCTCCAAATTAAAATCACCCTTGTAAATCATTTTGTATTCTGCACAAGCTTTATGGTACACATCGAGGTCATTTGTACCACTTTCGTGATTCGCTTCAATATTTTTGATGATGGCGCAAAAAGCACCAATTCTAGGGCGAACCCTATTTTTCCATTTGCTAACGATCGAGTCATAACCTCTTGTTGAACCAGTCTCCTCTCTAAAGTACCGAATAACAGCTTTCCAAAATCCCTTAGCCTTCATGTTGTTTCCTGAAATACTATTTTTTGAAACATCGCACCAACCTTGGCACAACGCAGTCTCTTCCGTCACTGTCCATTCTTTTGGGGTCTCCTTGCCCTCCTTGGGATCATCCTTCTTTGTCTTTGTTGCACGTTTCGAGGGCTTCTTAGGTTTGACGGGTGACACCTCTTAGACAGGAGAGTTGTTTTCGTCGTCATCAAATGGAAACGAACCGTGACCCGAACCGGGCGCCGAACCGTGACTCGAACCCTGACCCATAGAATAATCTTGGCTATAGTTATAGTCTTGACTAAAAATTAACTCCTCAAAATTCATATCAAGATTGGTAGGATTAATTAGAGAATAAGGTTGATTTGGTTGGAAAGACGTCGATGATTCCATAGTAGGACGATACAACCCGGTTGGTGAGCTGTGAAAAGCATTTGGGTTGTTATACGGAGGATTGAATGGACGATTTTAATAAAAGATGTTATTATTTTGTGGTGGTTGTGGCAATTGTGTATTATATTCAAAAGTAGGAGATAGGAACGGATGGGTGGTGAAACACCGGATAATTGAAAATTCGGATTCGGTGTTAAATGCGGAGCACTTGGTTGAAGTCGGGAATTTGGAGTTTTTGGTTTGGGAGTTTTCTTGTTCTTGCTAAACATGGTGAATTTTTTAATTGAGAGAAGTATTTGAATTGTTGTTTGAATGTGTGATGAAAATGGTTAAATGAGTAGGTATTTATAGTGTTAAATTATTTAAAATTTAAAAATTAAAAAGTTTTTTTTTATATACAAACAAAAAAACATATACATTTCACATTGAAAATGAAGATCGCAGGCACGACCCAAAACGTATTCGATCTCCGGCGACCGGGTGGCGACCGACTCCTCACTGTGAGGGCGACCGACTTCGATCGACGGCGACCGAGTCGGACGACCGTCTCATAGTGGGCAGCCTTAGTTAATAACAAAAAAAAAACATAAAACATAGTGATATTTCATTCATTCATTAATTAATTACTAGTAAAAAAACATAAAACATCATCCATTTTAACATGATCCACTAATTAAGACAAAACATATATACGTTACAAATTTAAAATAATGACCGTTGTTTAATTTAAAAATATAATATATTTTTTTTAAATTATACCAACTATTTACACTATAAATAACATCATTTTTTACTTGAATTTTTCACACTCAATCCCAAACAAAAATCTGATATGGCTTGTTCACTTTCACACACCATGGATAAAATTCAAGCTTTGGTTTACAAACTAATGGACGAAGATACTCGTTAGAACAAGATTCTGGAGTTAGCCGTACAATTTGACAATGCATGCACAGTTAAAGACGATCTGAAAAATGCAATGATAAACACTTTTTTAAAAGAAGAATCTGATAATTATTACGAGATGAATCTTTCGATGCATGCTAAGGCGGCAAAAATAGAAAAACAAATTGAGACTAAATATGTCTGGTTATGGGAAAAATACAATTAGGATGATTGTGTTTTAAATTTCGTATTTGTTTCGTATCGTATTGTAATTTGTTTCGTATCGTATTTTAAATTCCTTATTGTATATTTAAATTTCATATTGTAATTTTAAATTCAATATTGGGTATTCAAATTTTAAATTTCTAACGGTTATATTTCCTTTATAAATACCCTTTTACCATCATTCATTTTCTCACACAACTTCTTATACAATTCTCTTAAATATCATTCATTTTCACACACACACACACACACTGGCTAACAAACCAAATGAGGTGCAAGATACTATCATTAAGCGACTTCGAATCGAACAAGAAAAGGAGTACCACATGGTAACAATTTGTTGGGTGAGATAACTCGTTATATGCTCCAGAAGCTAGACCGTGCTGAGGAGGAAATAATGGTGCGTTCGCTAACTCTCAATGAGCCACTAAAAAACCTTTAGTATGCAAACTCTGCGTTTGAGCTCGGAATCGAATATGCGTATCTCAAACATCTTGGAGGACGCTAGAGAAAAAGTGCGTGTCAGCATAAATAAGAGAGAAGAACTCATCAAAAATTACCAAGCAATCTAATAGCTTGTGTTCTCGCATCGTTTCTTACTTTGTTATGTATTTTTATTTTCGTATTGAATTTTTTTTTAATTTTCATATTTTATTGTTTTTATTATTGTATGTATTTTGTATTTTAATTTGAATAAAATGAATTTAGATTGTGTGAAAAAATAAAAAATAAAATAAAATTGTGGGTGGTGGAGCCAAAATAAGAAAGTTGATAGAATGTTATGAGTGAAAGTGTATTTTGAAGTGGGAGTGAGATGCTGACGTAGCACCATGTGGGGCCAAAACGAAGAGCTCTCTTCAATCACAATACCTAATGCTCTTATAGGAGAAAGATATACTACCTCCGTCCCAAAATAATAGTCTAGTTTGACTTTTCAGAGTCAAACTGGTTCAACTTTGACATTCCCTATTTTGTGTGTTATATAATACTTGATGCAAAATATATGAATGAATTGGGTGTTAAGTATATTTTTCATTGGTATAATTTTTATCAATTATTATATAACACAAAAAAAGATATTTAAAGTCAAAGTTGAACCAGTTTGACTCTGAAAAGTCAAACTGGACTATTATTTTGAGACGGGGTACTACATATATAATAATAGAGTAAACTACACCGTTCGTCCTTGTGGTTTGCGTTGACCGCGGCCAATGGTCCTTTGACCGAAAAAAATGCATCATCCGTCCTTAAATGGGAAACGTTCTTTGTCGTTGGTCCCTCACTTTAACGACCCTCAATAACGCTCGTTAGTACAAAACGCATAAGGGTATTCTCGTCCATTTAAATCTAAACATAAGGGTAAAGTGGTCTATTCACCATTCTCACTTTATTTACTTCTTGCTATCTTTCTTCTTCCTCTTCGTTATACTATTACCTACAAACTGATAAAAACTTCGATCGTCATAAACAAATTAAAAAATTAATTCCATCTTCATTTTTTTTTTACCCAAAAGCAATTTAGTACATCATTATCTTTTTAATTTTAAATAAAAAAGAAAACCCATTATATTTTCAATATATCTATGATCCCTACACTATACTCAACGGCGGAGGATAGTGAGGGCAGGAGGGGGTGCTGGCCCCCCCTAAAATTTTAGTTATAGTTAGCGAATTTTATAGATATAGTGGTTTAAGTTAAATGGAACATTTCAAAAAAAGTACTTATCGTAATTTTTGTTTCCCACTCTTGAAGAAGAAGTGAAGAAGAAGGTGGTGTACTGGTGTTGGGCTTGGAAAGCTTATTTACATGTAATAGTCCAAAAAGAGTTTTGTTATAATGTCATATACTCAATGATTTTGGGCTGGTTTTTGTTTATTGTTTTGGGCCAGTTTTTTTTATATCTTTACTTCCTTAGAGCGGTATATATAGAACAAAGATAAGAAATAAATAGTAACAATTATTACTGATTACGCAAAAGTGTCGAATGACAATCATTTTTTGAACACTTGAAAGCTTTATTTACGCCTACTCAAATCATTATAAATGAAACTTGTTTCTACTATTAGGAAAAATATCAAATAAAAGAGGAAGGAAAACGATTCTCTTAAGTTGTGGTCAAACATGATTGATCATGTTATGTTTTTTGTGAGGGGAAATGAATAAGTGGGCCATTGATTTTCATTAAAAGAAAAAGTTGTATACATTTCACTAATTTGTGATTGGTGAACATGATGTATCATGTTTAACTCAACTTGAGAGGATTCTAATCCAAAGAGGAAGTTTTACTTTTTTGGCCCCCCCAAACAAGATGGTCAAGCTCCGCCACTGACCATACTAAGTCCTAACTTTCCACCATCCACTCACCGCCGACCACCTTCAAACCGCCGACCACTCTACCACCACCATGTCACGCCGCCGACCACTCTACCACCACCATGCCATCTTCACACCATTTATTTCCCCTCATCTTTTATTTCATCTTCTTACATTCACCACTTTTTTAATAATCAAAACCCTCTTTTTCCTATAACTGACATACAAACACAATCTTTATATACAATTAACTACACCACTAACCACATGCACTACTATCTTAATTTGACCTAAAAACAAAATATTGATTACATTCTCATCTGGGTTTTCTTTTATTTTACAAGAAAATCAAAGATGTATTAAATTCCCATATGGGTTCTTGTTAATTTGATCCAATATCACATGGGATTTTGTGGTTTCAGCAAAAAAGAAACCTAATTCGAAGTGGGTTTTGTTAATCTCATTAACAAAAACAAACCTTGTTGGATTTCTCATATGGGTTTTGGCTAATTTGATAAAAAGATTGAATCTTGATTGAATTAACAATCTGGGTTTTTATTAAATTTCATTATCATGCCTTCTTAAATGGTACTACGAGTTAATAATGGATTTAGAATGAAAGGGTATAGTTGTCTTGTGTTTGTGTTCTAATTAGAAGAAAAAAGTGATCTGATTTTTTATTATAGAAGGTATTGTGCGGATCTTGATAGTGGTATATGGTAACCGGATTTGCTTTACGTCTTGATTTGATTTAATTTGCTTTTGTGTTTTGAATTATGTTTTTTGTTTGTGGGCTTAAAGAATGTGTAAATGGAATATGATGATGACTGATGAGTGGTGAATTGGTGATGTTGGAGATAAGGTGTATGAAAGAAGAAAATGAGATTAAAAAGTAAAAGGAAAAAGACGGATATACCTTCACGTCAGTATCATGTTTGAGTGGCTAACAATCGTTATTGAGGGCCGTTAGAGTGAGAGACCAATGACTGATAACGTTTCCCACTTAAGGACGGATGGTGCATTTTTTTCGGTCAAAGGACCATAAGCTGTGGTCAACGCAAACCACAAGGACGAACAATGTAGTTTACTCATAATAATATTTTTTGTTTTCAGTATTTTTACTATTACCATTTTTTGCTATTCGAATTATTTGGGTTTATATGTTGCAATTGAAAGAATTACACAATATTAGGTGGGTGTTTGGCTAAGCTTATAAATTGGGCTTATACTTATGTTATATAAGTCGCTTATGGCTTATATATCATGAGCTCATAAGCTCTTGTTAAGTGTTTGTTTTAGCTTATATAAATTAATAAGGTGAAATGACAAAAAAGTACATAAATATAAAATAAGGGTATAAAAGTTTTTTTATATAATATTCTTATATAAGCCCACCCTCTTTATATAAGCCACAAAGTTTGGGCTTACCAAATCCCCCTTATATAAGCACATAAGCCTAGACATATAAGCTTAGTCAAACACTTAGTTTCAGCTTATTTAACACATATAAGCTAATAAGCTAATAAGCTCATCATATAAGCTTAGCCAAACACCCCCTAAGTATTCGTGTTATCAATTTGATGACGTACAGTTAGTTAGTTGGTTGAGTGTTAGCTAGGTTGTTAAATGTGATTATCAAGTTATGTGAATGATTTGAGAGTTTATGAGGTTGAATAGTGAGTGACTATGTTGACTAACGATAGCTTGACGATTGTTTTGTTTGGTTGTATGTTAAGGTTTAGTGATAAGTTTGGATGTTATTCTATATCTTTATGTAACTGAATTAATGTGAAGGACTGAAGGCACATTTTTCAGAATCCGGTATTAAAATTTTGTGTCACGAAAATATTACATAATCCGAAATTTTGGGTATTCGGATCTATAAAAATTTTGTCCAGAATTTCGAATATATGTATTGAAAAAACTTAGCTAAAATATTGGGTCTAACATAAAATCGTCATCGCAAATTTCGGATATCCAAATTTGTGATATAACTAGTTATTTTTGTATAAAGAGACTACCTCCACAAACACAACCACCAGCACAAACACAACCACAAAGACATGCACCACCCCCAACATCACCACATAGATGAAGACCAGCTCCCCGTCGTCATCGCCGTCGTCGCCGTTTCCTAACCATTCTCATTTAGATTTGGAGAGTCTTTAACGGATTTATGACTTATATTACTTTCCTTGTGTGTATACTTGGCTTTTTTAAGATGGGTTTATTCTACGACCCTGCTGGCATTCAGGTCACCCAGGTTGTCGTTAATGATTTGTACGTCGAGTATATATATCTAAACTCGACAACCATTCAAATGAGTGGCCATACCTATATCGCCCCACCATTTGGTATAATGGGGATGTAAACCCGACCGCGTTCAGTGCTAATTACAATCTGACCGCGGTAGGGTCAGTGGATCACCCCATTAGTACCTACGCATCTTCACATTTTACTTTGTCTAACACCGGGTGCAACTCATATTTTGTTAGGTTCTCGGGGGTTCATGAGAACATGATGGATGTTTATCGCGTAACATAATTTTTTTGTAAAAGTTCCAGATTTTTTCAAATTGAAGCCGGTCCCAAAATTTTGTGTCACGAAAATATTACTTAATCTAAAATTTTGGGTATTCGGATATATAAAACTTTTATCCAGGATTTCGGATATATGAATTGAAAAAACTTAACTAAAATATTGGGTCTAACATAAAATCGTCATCGCAAATTTCGGATATCCAAATTTGTGATATAACTAGTTATTTTTGTGTAAAGAGACCACCTACACAAACACAACCACCACCACAACCACCAGCACAAACACAACCACGAAGACATGCACCACCCCCACCGTCACCATAGAGATGACGACGAGCTCCCCGTCGACGTCGCCATCGTCGTCGTTTCCAAACCATTCTCATTTAGATTTGTAGAGTGTTTAACGGATTTATGACTTTTATCACTTTCCTTGTGTGTATACTTGGCTTTTTTAGGATGGGTTTATTCTACGACCTTGCTGGCATTCAGGTCACCCAACCCAGGTTGCCGTTAATAATTTGTACGTCGAGTATATATATCTGAACTCGACAGCCATTCAAATGAGTGGCCATACCCGCGGTCAGTGCTAATTACAATCTGACCGTGGTAGGGTCAGTGGATCACCCCATTAGTACCTACGCATCTTCACAGTTTACTTTGTCTAACACCGGGTGCAACTCATGTTTTGTTAGGTTCCCGGGGGTTCATGAGAACATGATGGATGTTTATCGCGTAATATAATTTTTTGTAAAAGTTCCATATTTTTACAAACTGAAGTCGTTCCCAAAATTTTGTGTCATGAAAATATTACTTAATCCGAAATTTTAGGTACTCGGATATATAAAACTTTTATCTAGAATTTCGGATATATGAATTGAAAAAACTTAGCTAAAATATTGGGTCTAACATAAAATCGTCATCGCAAATTTCGGATATTCAAATTTGTGATATAACTAGTTATTAACAAGTCTCTTAAATTATTTAAATTGACAACAAAAGATTATTGTCGAAAATGCCTCATTTCATATTTTCTCTTTAGTTCATAAAAAGCCATGAGACGATTTTGATATCATCATAATCGTATTTGCCCCTTTGACAAATCTTCATATATTAAATAACTATCTAAATTCATGCGGTAACTGTTTGGGAAAGATATTTTAAACTTGTAGAAAATATAGCCCTCCAATAAAAAAATCAAAAAAGAAACAGCAAAAAACCAAAAACAGAAAAGACCAAACATAACTTTGAGATGGATGCATACTCAGCAAATTGGTCTATTTAAGCAGTGGCATGAACCTACCGTTTGTAATCTGGAACGACATAGCCGAAAACTTTGAGATGGATGCATACTCAGCAATGGAAAAACCGGTTGTCATCGCTGTGAGCTCAACCTGGGTGACAAAGAAATACGGAGGTCCTATACACTTTAAAAACATTTCATGTAAACTCTCTAATAACATAAATCCCATGAACTAATAACATTTAGTCATTTACATGTCTCGAGTCTTCATTTAACAGCAACACCCGCGACATATTACTACTTGAACCCTAACATTCCAGAAGTGCATTGCATCATAAACATGTAAGCCATCGCTGCCGACATGTACTTCTTTCCTCTTTCTAATGGCATGTACCTTCTAACTGAATCTGTATTATCACACAGCTACAAAGAGTTCATCAACCCTATACCAACACTCCAAATACAAAGGCAACGCTGCAATACCAAAGAACAAGAACAAAGCAGAAATCGATACTCTATTGCATCACTTCTCAACGTTAATCCGCAACACTACCAGGTATAACATCCTTTCCGACTTATATTCATAAATAAATAAAACAAACATTCCTGGTCAAAAAATAAACGCCTACAACGAATAAAGTTCACAACAAAAGCAACCATCATTGAAATCAGTTCAAGAAAGCAGTGGTATTACAGAAAATGTTCTACGTTGCCGAGACCATGGGCCACAACCAGTCCCCAACTACGGGTAATAATTCATATATTACAACTAAAAACAATATCGAAAGGAAGTACCAACAAACTCGACTAACATTGTAGTCCATAATAGCTAATGTTTGTGAATGACGGAACCGCAACCGCATCTATAACATGTTTCAGCTCTAGAAGCCCATGATTTCGTGCCACACTGCAATGAAGTAGTCAATGGACTTAAAGACGGAAATGCGTACCATCTATCAGCTGCGCTAAAACAAGTATGTTTTGCCTAATCCATAATCTAATCATCATGTAATCCATTCGTCATAAAATAAGCCCCGTTGCAAAGCGCGGGTTATCATGCTTGTTAATACCATTGCAACCCACAAAACTGCATACAACTAAAAACAATTCATGTGGTTCAAAATAAAAAGTTAAACTTGGATCACATGGAGCGACTCACTTTCATTTCCATTTTAAACCAAAGTTACTTGCTTTAAATATTTCCAACTATTAGGCTCAAGCTTTGAAAAAAAAATCAATAACTACTAGACTGAGGTCTAGTAGATTTGGGCTGAAGTAATACATGTACATGCTCTTTATATTCGGGCCCAATTATATTTTATGTGGTTGTTATATGCATACATATATATCCAACTACTAACAAGGTACTCGTATGTTGCAATAGCAGCTACATTGTGATTAAATTCTAACCACCAATAAAAGAATATCGATGAGCTGATTAACTCTGAAGAACAACAAAAAGAAAATGTGTTTCGCCATTTTATAAGGGTTCACCCGTTTTACCGGTTTCGACCGGTCCTATCCGGTTCATTTTTGGACGACTTTTATTTGCTAGCCGAACCAGTGGCGACTTCGGTTCTCGGTTGAACCAGTTGGTCCGGTTCGGTCCGGTTTCAAAACCATGTGTACCATTACATGTGCTTTATTAGTTTGTACAATATGTATAATAACATATGTTTTTATTTTAGGAGGGTTTTAAAAATAACATTAAATAATATACTTTGGTTAAAGAAAGAAATTATTTGTTACTACTAATATACGATAGCATACTTGAGCTAGTTGTGTCCAGCATACTATTATGTTTTCAGTCTTGCATATGCTTGAGATAGTTCTTCACCTTGTAACAGTCCTACTTTAACATCTTTAACTACTCTTATTCAAGTCATCAAAGTGTAGTTTTTTTTGCTCTCATAGTCTCATATTATATTATCCTTCTAAAAACATCTCTCATACTCTCTGAAAAACCATGGTTCGACGAATAAGTTTCAAGATAGCGTTAGCATGACTGCATGACTATGTGTTTCTCACATGTCCTAAGCAGGACTTAAATACACGACCATCTGATTGAGGAGTTTCTTATACGGATACACAAGCCCTTTGGTAACGGCCTATGTAGAATATCTTAGCTTTCCATCCAACAAAACACTCATCCTCAAGCAGTACTTTAACTTCCTTACATATGAGATTCATAGGTTGAATCAAAGCTAAGTTTGCTAGAGGCCTAAAGTACTATTCTATTTTTTTTCCGAAAAGGCTTAACATAAATAACATTAGACGGATACCCGTGCATAACAACAGAATTTTATAACAACACATAGTTATAGTGATAGTTTTTCAAACCTATTTATTCTTTTAAACCGTGTATGTACATATTTGTTTTTTATTTTTATCTTTCATTTTTTATTTTGAAAGATTGTTATAACAGGTTTTGATAAGTTTTAATTTATTAGTTTTCAAGATTTAGCAATAGAGGTGAACAAATCGGGTTTTTTTTTTAAATCGAACCGGTTTTAGTCAACCGGTCTAAGAACCGGTTTTGACTAAAACCGGTTCGGTTAAAAACTGGTTTTTCATATTGAAAATGCTTAACCGGTTCGGTTAGTCAACTGTTTTAACCGGTTTTTATGTAACCGGTTTGGTTAAAAATCATGTTTAACCGATTTACAAAACGATCTGGTCGATATCTCTACGGTTATGAAACCGTCAGTTCGGTTTGAGGGAAACCGGTTTAAAATAACCGGTTTTAAATTTCGGTTTTTTTCCCGATTTGGTTCATGAACCAATTTTTTTACACCTCTATTTAGCAATAGCCATACACTATTTATAGATTATAACAATATAACATGTATCACTTTAGCCCAATTACAGAGCCCAATAGCAATCTTCTCGTTTTCTTTGTTTTTGCCAAAGGCTTCAGCCCAATTATTAGACCCTTGTATTTTACACTACTATATGACTCACATGTAAAAAATCAATTTTTTTTGCTCTTTCTTCTTCTTCTTGGGTATATTTCTCTTAATAAAAAGTAACGATTAAACCCGTGTCGATCGAATCGCCCTACAGAGGAAGGGGCACCGTCCTCTGCGTCCTATCCACGCACTCTGCTGAGACAAAACCAAGACCAACAATGTGCTAGCTGCTTAGCCTATTGAATGGGGAGATGCAGGCAAGTCCTACTTATTAAAAAGGGGCATTGTGAGCCTTTGAAGCCCCTCGCAGGCCAGGTGAGGGGTAGGTACTACGACATATAATCAAGATCGATAAAAGGGTTTTTCTTGCAGCAAGAGGAGAAAGTCTTCCGCCTACCCCGATGGCTTGCTAGGGGTTTAAGGCTAGCTAGTTGCCCCACCTCCTAATTAATCTTGCCTTCCTCTGGGAGAGTGAGTTTGTATGTCTTTTCCTGGCTTTCTCACTAGGAAAATTATCAAGTCGATGCTCATATAACTGCATTTTGATACTTTTACTTTTCCCTTTGATGAGCTGATATTGAATTGAAAAAGTGATAGCTTATATAACTGCATTTTGATACTTTTTTGAAGAAGAGAAAGAGTTAGCAAAAGCACTTTTCATCTTCGTCACTTTTTACTGTCCACGTTTTTTTTTTGGGATGTCTCAATTTAATTGTCCACTATTAAAAATAGATAAGAAATGTTGATTAAGTTTACTATATTACCCTTGTTCGAAATTATTATTACAAACTTTAAATAAGACTTTAATTAATTAGCTAAGGAATAAATACTGGTCATTTATGTCAAAATGTTAAGAAAAGAGAAAACAGTAATCAATGTACTTTTCTTAAACTATGTATTTTTTGTCGGAGGACAATAATTTTAAGATGGAAGGAGTGTGGTAAAAACCCGGCTAGTCATTATTTGGAGTATGAGGACCCACTTATCAACGCTTTTATGTAGGGCTGAGCAATATTAGACGAGTGGACCTGGACCGGTCCGGAAAACGGAGTCCTGGTCTACGGTCCGGGGTTTTTGACCAATTCGAGTCTCCGGTCGGTCCGACAAAAATCCGAGATTAGCTTATAGGACCGGATCCGGACCGAGGACCGAACCAGACCGGACCAACCCGGACCGGACCGTACCATTTCGGTCCGGTCCACGGTCCGGCTTTTTAGACCATTTCGGTCTCGGTCCGGTCCGGTCCTAGCCGGTCTCGGACCGGACCGGTCCGGTTGTGGACCGTTGCTCACACCCCTAATTTCATGTTACCAAAGTGCCTTATATAACTTTCATTCAAAACGAACAGTACCAGTCAACCAAACTGGCCTAAATTTGACATTGACAAAGGTCTTTCTGAAACAGTCTTTTTTAAATTTTGGTTTTGTCTATGATAGAGGTATGATGTGTCTACATTTTATTTTTCCATTTTAAATTTTGGTTTTGTCTATGATAGAGGTATGATGTGTCTACATTTTATTTTTCCGTACTCCGTTCATGTGTGATTAAGTATTGTTGTCGTTGTTACATACATTTGACTAGGGTACGGTCTAAAAACCGAATCAGACCGATCATAACCAGTTCGGTCCGATTAATCTGGTTCGCAGTCTATTAGGCTGCCTCCAATAGATTGGTCGTCGATGTAGTCGACCACCAAAACGAATGGCATTTTGGACTAATGGGTCGGCACCCGACCGAGTTCGTTGCACATTCAAAAGCAAAAAAAATCCACAGTTAGCTTGTTTTATATTGTTTGTTTTGGGTTTAAAATGGTGAGTTTGTTTTTTATTGCCATTTTTTTTCTTTTGATCCTCTCTTGCAGGTAACAACACTAGAGAAGAAGAAAGATAAAGTACTTTTTGTCTTTTTTTTTTTTAATATAAATAAGCAATTTACATTTAAAGCCTTTGATGTATGTTTTTATTGCCATTTTTATTTATTATTAAAAAAATTGAAAAAATTGTAGGTCGTCTTATTGGGATTAAAAAGTTCTGTAGGCCGGTGGAAAAAAAATTGATGTGGCAAGAAAAATGTAAATCGTAGAGTGTCCTTATTGTAACTAGCCTTATGCTCAGCTCTAATGATCATGTGAAACCAGGGTGATAAATTATATCTTATAAATTTTATATATATGTAACCAAGATGCATATAATGGAAGGATATAAATGTATCTTCAGAAGGGTAGATACAGTATAAAAGCCGTTGCAGAGACATAAATTTGGTCTTACTTGATCTTGTCTTTTTGTCGTCTTATTTTGTCGCCTCAAACCCACTCAATAAAGAATGTTTTTCATATTCTTCTAATATTGTTTCTCTTATTACTACAGTAATTGTTTAGATAGATATTGTTTGATATACAATATAAAAATGCTTAATCATAACATATATGCATTGAATCATGAAAAGTATAAGATTTTAGACTTTTTTATGTCACATTAATATATGAGTAAATTGCATTTTTGGTCTCAACGGTTTGACCAATTTGCATATTTAATCCCAATTCTTTCGTAAGTGGAGCGATATTCTCTATTTTGAAGTTCAGTTTGCTTGTCTAGTCCCTGATCAAAGTTAAATGACTAAAATGCTATGACTAAAATGCTCTTGATCGTCTTCCAACTAAAATGCCTCTAGCAAAGAGCATTTTAGTCATTTAACTTTGGTCAGAGACCAAACATACATGCCAAACTTAAAAATGAAGACTATCGTTGCACTTTTGAAATGATTGAGACTAAACCTGCGAATTAGATAAACTACAGAGATCAAAAATGCAATTTACACTTAATACATATCACAAGCTCAATAAGGTTGAAATGAAAAATAAAGTTTTATAAGTTTGGGACCTTTACATGATCTTTCATTGTCGATGCAAAATCTTAAGAGCGCTAGGTATTATAATATGCATAACATCAAAAAGCGTTACCATATCTAGCCCTCTAAGTATAAGTTAAAAAAGTAGGCATTTGTAAATACTCTTTATATTTATTGACTTTATGACATGTCAATTTTCAATTAAATGTTTCATGTGTAAGAATTATTAAAAGAATTTATGGAAATAAATTGTCTATTAAATTCCTACCTTCCTCCTTTGACTATGATTGAGTGCTACCGGGTACAATTTATGTGCCATTTTCATGAGATAATTTTCCCCTATATAAAACAAGCTTCCCTAACAAAGTCATCTTTCCCAAAACTATAAAAAAATGACACCTGGCAAATAATCTAATCCGAAGTTCCTTAAAAAAGATTGACTTTAAACAAAGAAAAAAACTGTCAATAACTATCATTCGGATCAAAACATATCGCCATGAATTTTTTCCCCAAATTAGGCAAACATCAAACAAAAACCCTAATTCTTATTCATACCACATTCAATCAATTACTCATAATCTATCATTCAGATCAAAACATATCAACAGGAATTCTTCTATGGGATAAAGAAGTTGCATGTAGAGATAAAGATTCAGGGATTAGAGGTAACATGTTATCTTGAAATTGAAGGGTTGTGCTTTTATTGTCTTCGCATTATGTCAATTTTCCTTTTATTTTGAAATTGAAGAGTATGACATTAATTTTGTTGGGAATGTGTATAATGTATTTAATAAAAAACGTATGACATGAATTTTGATGGTTGGGAATGTATGATAAACACTATGACATTACAGTTTCGTGTTTATCATATATTCAGTGTCGCTCATGATTCATTACAATAAAGGTACATTTTCATCTAATTTATGCATATCTGTACCACGTCGAAAATCATGAATGGATTTTTTGAAGTTTATTTTTCTTACATTATTGGAATAATGAATCTCATCTAAGCGCCATTGTTTGAAGTTTTAATTATTTAGTAAATGGAACTAGGTGATATATATTTCAAATTTATGTACGTGTTTGATTACAATAAAGAAAATAGCCGATAAATAGGATTAGTTACTGATTTTCAAAAGTTTAAACCTGATGTGGAGTCAAAAGTTTAAAACTGATGTGTAGTATTGTAAACTATGTTGCTATCTATTTGAATTGGTATTACAATCAATGATGAAATTAAGATTCACTACTTGATTACTTACGATAGCAATATTATTTTAGCTATATGTTTTAAATAATACCATTTAACCCACAAATTAATACAGGGTTGTATGTAATCCTATCATTTTTCTTTGTTAGGTCCCGCATGTTGTTGTGTGACCGTATTCCTTACAAAGGGTTTACGTTCATAGATCTTGTGCATGGTCTAGAGGTCAAAGATGGCAAGGCGGTAAATAATCATTTATACCAGTATGTAAATTGTGCTTGATCTCAAGATACACCTTAGGTATGTGTTTTATAAACAATTATAATTTGATCAATGAGCTTTGCTGATTTTTTTTTTGGGTAGATTATAAGGATTTCTTTTAGTAGAGGTAAGAACATGGAAACTAAGGTTGCAGTGCATAATGAGTAGAAATAGGTACATTTTAGTAGGGGTGAAAACTGTCGAGTTGGGTACATAAACATGGCGACAATACATAAATAACCTTTAGGTATTGTACATTCTTTTGAGAATATAAAGTGATTCATTGTCCACTTTTACATGTTTGAATATAGTATTTAATGAGTATTGCGCATTTCATCTTCGATCACATTATGTTTTAATATAGGTTCTCATATCCGGTCCTGTGGAGTCACGCTTTATATCTTATTGATCTTATTGGCTAGATATCTACAATTTGAGGAATACATGTCAAGCTTGAATAAGAAGGTTAGCTGCTTTACAATTAATTATAATAAATATTGCCAAACTATTGTTAATTAAAGATAATAAACGTATTAATTGATTCTGAAAGTACTTAAGAATAATGGACAAAAAAGTGTTTGTGGGTCAACACAACCCTATCCAACCCATTATGATTCACGCTAAAAATAATCGATTTAGCCCAAACCCATTTTGACCCATGACCCTACGTGGCTCATCCTCTCATGTCATGCTTCAAGTAAAACAAAAACACATCAGCATCGCATATGCCCGCCACATAGAACAAAGAACCCAAGGGTGTACTTGAAAACAGTAAAAAATGCCATTGCATGTTTTGTAATTCACCTTCCATTATCTTATAATTCAGCTTATTTTTTGTGCTTATATGTCCAAAGGTGCTGCGGTTGATCTATTGTTTATGGATCATTTTGGTTATTATGCTTCCTGAATTTGTGCAGGTGGTTCGATATCATTCCCTCGTGATAGATTCAAAATCACTTCTAAAAGAACTCATACCTTTAGCATGGACATTTCCACTGAGATCTCTTCTCTGCGGAAGCAAAAATCTGACCATGATGCTTATGATAATCAACCTGTCCAAGAAACTTACCATACTTCCTTATCTAAATAGTTCAAGAACTGAGCTCCATGACGTTCAAATTTACTCAAACTGATTTTAGGCTCTAATGCATCCCACAAAACCTCTTAATGGTTTGGAGGTTTGCCTTGATATTTATGTGCATTACGAATCCTTTCATTCCATTATAATGGTAAACTACTAGTATAAACGATTTATTTACTCAAACTGAGTTTATATGATATAATTAAATTTGAGTATAGATGCTATAACTTAATCAACATTTAAATTATCCTCTTTATTTGAAATGTTTCTACTATTCGTTTTTAGATGAAGTATCCTTGCCAAGGGTGAAATTCTTCAACATTGTGCAAAAGATTACACAAATAGTGAGCAACATGAATCTATTGAATTTGCCCCGATGCGACACTTTCGACCCATATCCCTATAATCTACAGAGTACATTTTATGTTGTCTTTTTATCTTTAAGGTCAAACGGGTTAAATTAAAGGATTTAAGACAAAATCATTGAAATTTCTTCAGTGGGTTGAGTATTATGTCCTTATGATTTCTGATAGTATTTAGCACAAAGATTGCTTTTAGATCTTATATTTTTAGATAAATAAAGTGATTGTAAGTAATCCTTAGATAACCGATATAGGATATAGTTTTGACCCGTTAAAAAATCCGTTTTTCAAATAAATTTCTTATTATGGTTCTTTGACTGATCTTAGAATTTATTTGCAGGACTATATTCCCTCCCCTGTTTCGATCATGGAATAGATGAAATAAAACAAAATTTGATAATTTTAGTGCCAATGTGAGTCGATCATATACATGTAGTATATCATTTATATATGACATGTAATTATTTACAATAATATTGTAATCTATACCTTTTTCAACCTTTGAGTTATAATATATGATTTCCATATTACAGAGTGTTTATGGGTATCATGCAATAGCCATAGCTCTTTCACTGATGGAGGCGTATTCTCATAACGTGCAACCTGAGCAAACGGCATCACAAATTCTTTACGCAAAATTGGGAGCAGAGGGCCTTCGTCCTCAGGTGAGAACAAAACTTTGAAATGAATTCTGTTATGATGTTTGCTTCATTTTTGGTGCTATTTCCGTAAAGTAGAGCTTTAACATGATCCTATTCTATATTCGATTATGTTTATTTAACTCTTTGAATGAGAACATGTGACGTTATTTGATGTATGTTGATGTACTTTTCTATGTTCTGATCATGTATTTTTTCATATGTTACAGAAACAACTACAACAATAATATTGACAACACTGAGAGAGTATACTCGGGCAGGATTTATGCTTAAAGATCTTACCAAGGTTGGTGTTGATAAGTCATTCTCAAATAAATATCAGTCTACACTATGTTAATGTACAGCTAATAATGTGTGAATATAATATTTGGTTCTCATGAAGTAAAACAAAATTTTAGTTAGGTGTCTATTTCTAAATGGTTTTGCTACAATTCATTCACAACTTTCTATCCGAGGAGTTAAGTAAATTGACCAAGGAGTTGTGGATTATTTCTATCCTTCTTCTTACACATTAATTTCTTTTTAAAGTAGTTTGTACGTACATTAAAAAAAAATAGTTACTGAGTTTAGAAGTGTGTCTTTAGTTTTATATGAAAATTTATTTTTGTTATGTCACGGGTTATGGTTAGACACCTAAACGTCAACAATCCACATTTTAATGGTAAGGTGATGGCGTATTACTATAGTATGGAATATGAATCCTAACATACTATAGATGCTTGAAGAAGCTCTTGGAACAAGAATGCATGAAACAAACAATAATGATCCTTTGAAATTCCTTGAGAAAATGTAAGGTGAGGTTGACGTGCGAGTGTAGGTACTAACTTTTGTGATAATGATTTAAATTATATGTTGATATGGTATGTATGAATATTGCATACTGTCACGTAGGTTCTAATTTTCAACAATAACTACTATTTTTCTTTTACGGGTGTTATTTATTTGTTATGAAAGAACGATGTTTTTTTGAAGGATGGCATAGATGACAACTTTACTTCATTGTTTAAAACAAGTTTGATTAGACGATGAAACACATTTGGATAGCCTTTATGGTTTTTATTTACGTAAATGGTGGTGATTTAACGCCGCGTTTGAGTTATGGGAACGTTGTTGTAACGTATCATTGCAGTTTGCAAGATTAAAACAAGTTTGAGTAGATGATGAACCATTACGAACAACCAAAACTGCAAGATCTATTTTATACGGTATCGTCTACTCAAACCAGTTTTTAACTTTTTGGTTTTTAATATTATACCATTTAACATTATTTCTATTAACCATTCAATTACTTCTATTATACTTTTTAACAATTTTTTAAAGCTACCGTCCAAACGGGCGGCCCTTGCGTCTAGTTTTCATATATAGTCCAACTAAACATCAAAATCATATATACAAATGAAGGTAGGGCTTTTGGCAATATTTTTGGGAACATAGTTAACATCTGGACCTTTTGGCCTTTGAAACTGGAGGGACATGTCACTGTCTTCATCTTCCTCATCTGTTTCTGCAGGAAACTCATCAAAGGGACCTTCTTCTGGGAGCCAAGTATCCCAGTAAAGTGAATCAGCATGATATTCAGCAAGATCAACATAGCCATACCAATTGATCACATTTGGTGGCACAGTCCTAGTCCTAAACATTTCAGCAACACGAGCACAAACCTCAGGCCTAGGCCTTTTGGCTGACCCAAATGGAGGAATTGAAGCCTTTGAAGATCCCTCAATTCCCTTTTCAATACCCCCACCACTGAGAGCATCACTTGAGTCACTTAACTCAATTACTTCAACTTTTTTTGACATGTTGATGATCACACAGTTTGGTTTTAGGGTTTGTAAGGATAAATGGTTATGAATTGGTGGTGTGAAGGGTGTTGGTTTTTATAAGGGAAACTAGGTGGTTGGGCAATTACTCACAGTAAATGAAGTAATTCACAAAGTCAACTACATTCACTTCCCTAACATTTACTCCACTTTCACCTATACATTCAACTCAACTACATTCACAGTAAATGAAAAAATGCACTATCTCACAAAGTTACAAAAAAATTTAAGAAAAGAGACGGATTCATATACAACTTTTCCCAAAACACATCTAACTTAACCCACACACAATACAACTTGTCACTATTTAAACAGTACATAAACAAGAAAGAAAACCCATGAAACAATAAGATACTTCTTCATTCTTGATCTTGCTTGTTCAACTTCTTGGATTAGTCGTTGATGGTTGTTAATAGACCTTAATAAACCAGGGATGATCATCACTGAACGATGACACATTGGGGGGTCTACCCAATCAACCCATCTGTTACACTCTGGTAGGGGACAACCATAAAACCTTCGACCTGGGTTTTGATTGGTCCATGATGTCTTGATGACTGCTAAAGCTCCACAAATACATCTTGTCGCCATAAAACCTAACTGTGAGTGTTGGTGGAAGTGGTGAGTGTTTTAATTAGGTTAGAAGATGTTAAATAGAGGTGGTAGAGGGGGAAAAGGGGGAAAAGAGTTAAGAAAATAGGCGGGAAAAAAATTGTGGGTGGGAAAGGTCGATAATACCCCTGGCGTTAATAAACTTAACAATCGTTTAAGGACTTGGGTAAAGTGAGGGACTAACGGCGCCTAACGTTTGCCACTTAAGGTCCAACGGTGCAATTAGTTTGGTCAAGGGACTACCGGTGTTGGTCAACGCAAACCACAAGGACCACTGGTGTAGTTTACTCTTATTATTAGTTTGATATTTCCAAATTCGAAATTAAACCGCAGTTTCCTTTTGACCAATTTTAATCATTATTGGTGGGTGTTCCAATGATGTTATTATTGTCATAAGTCGTTATGAAATAATAAAAGTGTAACATATATTTTGGTCGGATGATGTGCAATAATGCATATGTGTGGCGTTTATTTATATGTTAAATCATACACATGGTTTTATTTTTTAATGAAACAATAAATATATTATATGCACACTCATCCATATATAAAGTTTATTAAACACTAATTACTCGTGCATTGTGGATTAACTTTTCATAATTTAAGGTTTACTTTATTGTAAAGTTTTCATTATGTACACCTTTTCATAACCAGCTAATTAGAAGCACTAATAAATATTAACTTGTAGTGGTGTTGTGATTTCTGTATAAGAAGCACTTATGAATTTTTGAACTGACCCGTTCAATAAAAGATTGATACTCAGATCGGTTGACGTTTTGCTTTATGGATAGGTTGAAACATGTGTGTGGAACTGTGGATCTTATCGGGGTTTCTCAACTCGTGGGCTAGTAATCGGGGTTTTACAGTGAGACATGCTGTGACAAAACACGAGAAAACATGCATTACGTGTTTATTATTTTCGCGTTTGATACATTCGGTTGCTTTACACCTGAGACGGTGGAGCTCCTGAACATAGTCCATTATGTATAATAATGTTATGACAACTAGATCTATGAATGTTGCTTTCAAAAGAAAAAGTTTTGCAATATAAAAAGAGGTAACGATTATGCTTCTCTACTTGAATAAAGAAAAACTTGTAATTATCATTGACTTTAATACTAACTTACCATCAAAATATCTTTTTGAACTCAACTTGAATAAAAAAAGTTGGTTGTTTTCTTAATTAAAGTAATATTAAAAAAAGGAACCTTGTTTACAACTTACAATATTGTACATTAAGAAAGATTATAAGTTGTTGAAAAATTTAGTATTGTTATTAGGTATGGCAGAAATTAAGACTAAAACCAATATGCACCATATGAAATGAGTAAAATGTCTCCGTCATTATAGCATTTTCTTTATAACACACACAAAAAAGGATAACATACAGCGTAAGGCAGTCACCACTGCGCAAAAGTCATGACGTTACCCACGGTGTCGATCTCGTACCATACAGAGACGTTAGATTGCAAAGACATTTGACAAACAACCCATAGTCCACTTGCAAAATAAACAAGCATGTACTATGTTTGAGCAACTTCATTATCATTAATTTATTGCAACTAGTTTGGAAAAAATGATACACAATAATATATATATATATATATTGCCCAATTAAGAATGATACTTTGGTGACAGTTGAAACAATCGTAAGGCTAGTTTTTCAGTAAACACAAGTTGGTTGTTTTGCTTAATTAAAGTAATGATTAAGAAAAAGGAACCTTGTTACAACTAACAAGTAGTATACATTAAGAAAGGTAGTTGATAAGTTGTTGAAAAAATTAGTATTATTAATTAGTGTATGGCGGAATTATGACTAAAAACAATATGTACCCATGATGATATGAGTAAAAGTGTCGTCATTATAGCATTTTTTTTCTTATAACACACATAAAAGGATAACATACAGCGTGGGCAAGTCATCACTGCGCGCAAGGCCATAACACTACCCACGGTGTCGATCTCGTACCATAAAGATGACGTTGAGATTGCAAAGACTTTGTCAAACACCCATATGTCCACTTGCAATATAAACGTAGCATGTACATATGGTTTGAGCCAACTTCATTATCATTAATTTATTGCAACTAGTTTGGAAAAAATGATACACAATAATATATATATATATATATTGCCCAATTAAGAATGATACTTTATGATAGTAATTAAATAAGGTCATGTTGGTAACAATGATTTGCCTCGCAACTTACAACACACGATTAACTCGTTTTCTTAAGTCTTAACTACAATTAATACGTGTTCTATGGGTCAATGCCTCAATTAGTAAGGATCAATATATTATAAACTTGTGTAATTTAAATTTAAATCCAAAAAGGTGTTAATTGGCAAAATTTGACATCGGATGTCTTTTAATTTGGCACCAGCCAATATCCACACTACAAAATTTGCCAAAAGACATCGGTGTGGATATTGGCTGGCACCACCCAATGCCAACAACACGAAACCGAAGACCGGACCGAAATGTTTGGTCCATGTTCGGGTCGGTTCGGTCTTCGGTTCGATCCGGTCTAATTGGTCCGGTTTTTTCGGTTCTAGTCCGTGATTTATTATGCTTAGCCCAAACCCTACTTAGGTGGTGATTTTGCATTGTTAAATTCTTTGCGAATATTTTGTCTTTACTTTTTTATTAGCTTTACACGACAAATATATATTATTTCTTTTGCTTTTACAATTTATACATATAAAATAGTAACAATAAGAATCCAACTCTATCTCTCTCTAGTCGAGTTATCAATAAATACTTTCTTCTCCACCAAAAACCTCTCTCAAAAAACCATGGCTAGAAGAGTTAGTTTCAGCCAAACTTCACCACAACCATTATACTTCACCAACAACATCAACAACCTTAGCAAACATCTTCATGAACATGAAAAACCTATGTACAAAGTGATATCAAGCACAAGTACTAAAACTTTCTCACCTATGAGATTCCTAGGAAGAATCAAAGCTAAATTTGCTAAAGCACTTGGTTACGTTTCATCCTCAAGTTCGCGTAAAATAACATCGTCTCCATCACCTTCTTCATCAGTAGCATCATCTTCATGCAATGGTGGTGGTTATAATAGTAATTATGGGCTGGAAAGATCGAGATCCTACGTAGAAACGTTTGACTCGAACCGAGCTCAAGCTATTGAAGATTGTATTAAGTTTTTGAATTCTAATTCTTGTGCTTCTTCTTCTAATTTTCAAAGATCAAAGTCAGTCTCTACTTTTTGTTATTAGGTATGATGCATGATATATTTTGAACAAAGATATATTATTATTATTTTTGTTTATTGTGGTTAGGTTAGATAAAGTGCACATGATCAATTAGGTTATTAAAGCAATAATTTTTGTAATCTTTGATTTATTTAATTCTAAAGTTGCAAAGAAACAACCAATTGTGTGGAATTTAATATTTGTCTCTTTGCTATGTTATAGTTTTTTTTTTGAAGTAGTTGAATGACACCTTTAATTTTGTCCTTATATAATTACACAATCTTTTGAATGCGTATAGTTATTCCTGTTTTAAAAAAAGTTTTATATGAGACATTTTTTAAATAATATGAGATATAGTTATATTTTTATTAAAAAGTGAACATTTATTATAGGACAAACGAACATATAGACATATCACTAATTAATTTAAAAAAAAGTAAGAAAGAACGTGTACTTATTTTAAGATTAAATGTGTCTTCGCGTGATTAATTTTTTATATAATTTACTAACCGATCGATATGGTGCTTTGTGTTTGTCGTGATATAAAGTCGAAAAACTTTTTTGTCGATTTGGTTACGAGTTTTTATTTTTGAGTACCTAGCTTCTCGAGTTTTCGTCATTTTGATGTCACGGACAAAACAAGATCGAGTTACATGTATGTCTAACGATTAATCTTGTTTGACAAGTTGTGAGTTACTTTTGTCATGTATGCAAATATCGCTTACGGGTCTAGTAAATACGTATACATGAGGTTTTATCTGTTCAGGTTACTCAAAAATAACGAGTTTTTTTTACTCAGATGGACGGTATGGTAGAGGAGTTTGCAAACAAAATTTTCAACTATAGTCTTAAATATGATTGTGAAGTTTTGTAATATGGTAGGCCCATTATAGACGTTTATATAATTTATTATTTGGTGTACATTATAAAATCATATTCGACCTTATATGGACAAATACATTGTTTGAAATTTCCAGCCGATAATATCAACCACATTAAAAAAAAAAAATCATATGTATTCATTTCTTTTAAAGAAATATAAGAAAGACTTAAAATCAAGGTTGCAAGATTCGTGAGTCGGTAGATAATCGGTTTAGACAGGATCAAGTGGTGAAATTTGCATGTTTCTGACGATTTTGACCATCATTGACCTCTATCGACCGTCTTTGACCAATTCTTTTGACCGATTGCACAAACGGAAAGGCTAATGGCCGATTAATGTCTAGACACTGATTAATCGGCCATGTAAAACTCTTTCTGTAACACTGTTTAAAATTAAGAGGACAAACATTATATACGTACGTCACAAGAGTTGGGTCAATAAAGAGAAAGTACTCGTATAGCTTCTGTTGTCTATTTTTGACCTTTAAGTCGTCAATTACATTCTAGGTCCACATTTTGTTTTTTACTTTATACTATGACTTTTAAATCCATGAGGTAAGTTTATTAAACACCCACATCATGTATATGTTTAAAACTTTAAACAGGTTCACTTCGAGTCTAAATAGATTTCAGTTCTGAGTTGAGTCGACCCATCTAACCCGTTTATGAAACAGGTTAAGTTTGGGTTGGTAATAAATTAAGCGGGTCGATCCGTCAACCCGTTAAAAACTCTTTTTTCTTAAATCAAAAATTAGTTATATTTTATTATACAGGTTAAATGTGTTAAACGAGTCGACCCACAAACCCTTTTAACTTATTTAACCTATGTAATGTGTTAACTTTTGTATGTAAAACGGATTAAATAGGTTAACCCGAAACCTGTTTAAGATATTCAACCCGTGGTACCCGCCAACTCAAGCATATATACGGGTCAAATGAGTCAGATTTGAGTTATACGTAAACACGTTATGGTTGACATAGCTGACTTTATTATTTAAATCGGTCACGGGTTGAAATTTTCTGACCCACCAATCAATTAATCCGAATCCGACCTGAATTACCAGTCCTAATTAAAATTTTCTAACGAACGGAGTAGTAAATGAAAAGAGGATTAAAGACAAATATTAGAAGAGAGATGAACCGTTTATATCTATGAAATTCTTTGGCAAAGGAATGGCCTCACTTCGCTCGCCTCCCTTCCGGTCGCCTCAGCTTCTGAATCCAAAGTAGGATACTCCAAATTCGGGAGTCAAAAAGTTTTATAAAACGTTCATATTGTTGGGGTGTGATCATATGACTAATTGTGATGTTTGGCAACATTCTATTCAATGGCATGACCTAGAAAAAGTGAGAGTCAATAATGTCTCATTTATATTTCTGTGTACCATATGATGTAATAATAATTCACCAACTTCGAAGCAACTACTCTCATTTCATTTGTTTGTAGGGTATGCTTGTCCTTTTCTCTTCCCATTACTCCTTTTCTTAACATAAAAAATTGAGTAAACTTTTTAAAAAACCGTTTCACGTCTCTAACTCATACTTCGCTCAATTTTTATCTCTTTGTTAGTAAAAGTAAGTCATCATATGTTTATGAGGACAAACGGTGCAAATGTTTTGTCAGTTAAATGAGAAAAAATGCTGGTTACGTGAGGATGTGAGACAAACTTTTTGCAAATCACAGGATGTATTTTTGCCTCACTTTTTCCCCTTTAGCTGATAAAATATTTGCACCGTTCGTCTTTAAGGATGTACGGTGGATCACTTTTACTAAAGGAGGGATAAAAATTGAGCGAAGTATAAGCCAGAGACGTGAGACGGTTTTTTTGAAAATCACAAGTATGTATTATGCACTTTACTCTTGAAAATAAAAAAGTTCAAACCACATGGATGTATTAGAAAATGCTAATCACACAGACTAGTTCTGTAATGGGTCAAAACTAATTCATTTTTGTATATGGGTCAAAAAGGGTTGGGTCACACTTTTGGTCAAATTCTTTTGAACTTCAGAAACAACTCATTGATACAAAAACCATGCAGTAAAAGTATTATTAGTCCATACACTTATATGGAAGAAAAAAAAGTAGACAATTACACTGAACAAAAGTGTGTATAGGAATTTACTTTACTCTTTATCCTTACAAGGTTATACTATTTGTTTCTGACCAAACAAACATTCCATAAAGATTGAAAGGAGCCTATCAATATTTTGTCGTCTTAACGGATTTGGACTATGCTTTAAGGTTTAACCGGCCGTTTGCATGTCTTACGAGCCAAGATGATCGAGAACCCACTGTTAGACTTGTAACACGACCTCAACTCCAATGTCGGTCGTTCCATGTTCTTTTCACACAAGTACGCAACTATGGCACGGTAAAAAGCTATTCAACCAAACATGTTTGTCTAAGGTTTGATATTAGTTGGGTCAATTTTTTATTTCCGTGTAAAAGCGAAAACCGGACCAAATTCAAATCGGATTAAACGAACCGAATAACGCGAGTTAAATAATTTTATTTATTACTACCTCCGTCCCATAATAAGTGTCCACTTTTAGTTTTCTGAGTCTTTCTTATTCAACTTTGACCATGAATAATTTTATTTGTATTATATAATACTTGATGAAAAATATATAAATGGATTGAGTTTTATATGTATCTTTATTGGTATAATTTTCATCAAGTACTATATAACACAAATAAAAATATTTATGGTCAAAGTTGAACAAAAAAGACTAAAAAAAGTCAAAGTGGACACTTATTATGGGACGGAGAGAGTAATTTATTTAATTATATATATTTTTAGTATAAAAAAAGTCAAGCTTAAAAAGTCTTATATTTATACCAGAAAAGAGTTTTAGTGCATTTTTTTTATATAAATATATAAAAATTTATATATATTTTTGTAAATTTGGTTTTCACTTCACCAAAACCATACCCATACCGAAATCGAATATTTAATTAGATTTAGTTTAGTTTTTAAAAAATTCGGTTCAGTTATAAGTTCAGCTCGGGTTTTTTTTTATTCTGGTATTAAAGAACAGCCTAACACCTCTTTTTAGTTATCATATAGATTCATAGATTTGAACTTTGTAGATGGGCTTGGTTACAAGAGATCTATTGAATGAAGCTTGGGCTTGGCTGGATATATTTGTAGGCTTGTAGCCCAACAATCAACATTCATCAACTTTTGTTTCAGCATGACAGCATCTACTGGTTTACTACTTTAGTTTATGTAGAAAACAACAAGCGAGATTGTCCGCGCGTTGCCGTGGGACATAATTTTTGGCGAATCGATTTCGAATAAATATTAGGTTATTTATAGAATGAACGACTTTTAGTATGTAGGTTATTATATAATTTAAACTTTCATAGAGTTAGACGTTTCTGACTCCTGTCGTTTACTTTAAAGTTATGTCAGAAGCATTCCAACATTCGGTTGGTTTTGTTCGCAATGCGAAGAACTTTTCGCGGGTATTTTTTAATCTGAATCGGTAGATATGTGTTATATATTTGATAAATAAAGTTTTTATATATAAAAGTCGTAAATAGTTCAAAGTTGAGGGTACGTTTTGTAAATTGTTTTCTATGATGAGCCGGGTGTAAATGGCAAAAAAGTATACGTTATTTATTTAATTTAAATTATCACAGAATTATACGTTTCTGACCCTTGTCGTTTATTTTAAAGTTATGAGGTAATTTAGGGTGTGTTTTGAAAGTATATATATATTTTTAAATATATAATATTAAACTTTAACATTTTTTATAAAATCATATGTATGTCAGAAGCATTGCACTATTAGGCTCGTTTTGTTCGCAATTCGAAGATCTTTCAGCGGGTATTTTTTATCTGAATGAATCGCTAAATACGTGTTATATATTTGATAAATAAAGTTTATTATATAAGAAATTCGTAAATAGTTAAAAGTTGAGGGTACGTTTTGTAAATTTGTTTATTTTTTTTTCTATTTATATTAAACTTCAAAATTTTTTAAAAAATCGTGTGTATATCGAAAGCATTGCAATATTGGGCTTGTTTTGTTCGCAATTGGAAGATCGTTCCGTGGGTATTTTTTGATCTGAATGAATCGGTAGATATGTGTTATATATTTGACAAATAAAGTTTATTATATATAAAAGTCGTAAACAGTTAAAAGTTGATGGGCCATTTTGTAAATTTTCCAATTTTTTTTTATACCTTCGCTGGTTTTGGGCTCGGTGATATTGGGCTAATAATTGGGCCGGCCAAAAACGGCGTCGTTTGAAAGCTCAAATGTATAATATATATAATTTATATTCTTTTTTAAAGTCTTAATAATACAAAAAAAAGTAAATTTGTAGCAAAAAAATAAATAGAATTAACAAGTTTCATTAAGGAAGATATTATTGTACTTAACTTATGTCTAAGTTAGGTGGCAATTTCAGACCCGACACAAAATCAAATCTAAAACAGACACGAAAATTAACAGATTCGGGTTAAGTCTATATTGATTTTGGGTCGGGTTTTGGTCGACCCATCTAACCCGTTTATTAAACAAATCAGGTTCGGGTTGGGAATAAATTAATCAGGTCGACCCGTCAACCAGTTTAAGATTTTTTTTAAATTAAAAATTATTAATATTTTAGTATACGGGTTAAATGGGTCGACCCACAAACCCGTTTAATTTGTTTAACTCGTCTAAGGTGTCAGATTTTGTATACAAAACGGGTTAAATGGTCGACCCGTCAACCCGTTTAAGTTTTTTTTAAATTAAAAATTATTTATATTTTAGTATACGGGTTAAATGGGTCGACCCACAAACCCGTTTAATTTGTTTAACCCGTCTAAGGTGCCAAATTTTGTATACAAAACGGGTTAAAAGGTCAACCCAAAACCTGTTTAACCTATTCAACTCGTTTAACCTATTTAATCCGCCAACCCAAATATATATACAGGTTAAATGAGTCAGGTTAGGGTTAACACGTTTATTTATATGGGTCAGGTTTGAATTGAGGTTCTCACCTATCAACCTGTCAACCCGAACCCAGCAAGGATTTCCACCCCTAAGTTTAGGTACCAACAACGACCCGTTTGTCATGATTCATGAAACATTGAAACTAACTTATAACTCGAAATGAAACATGTATACAAATCACATCTTGATATACAAATAAAACTGATGATGAACATAAACAAACTTTATTGTTTCAACAAGTTTATTTAGAAAAAATCACAATGACAAATAACTATTTGAATCAAAGATCAATCGGGTTTTACGTTCTTCATCTATTGCGACTTAGTACCCTTCTTGTTCTCGACACGTCCATCAGTTCCAGCCATCATCGCGTATTTGTCCTTCCTAGTCAAATTAGTACATTCGAATCCAAGTGTATCACCTATTACCCTTTGAATATAGTTTGCAACCTCAAATGCTGATTTTCCGCCTTTGCAAGTGAGATCTCGTGGTAATTGGTTCAAGAACGTTATCTCATACGTCGGCCTAGGGTTCATGTAGACGTAATATGGGTCTAATACTTTGTAGCCACGAGCCGTTGTCCCATAAAACACGCTTTGTTTTGTGTTTATAGCAACGGGGACAATTCTATCTGTGAGCTCGGCGAAAAGAGCACTAAATCTAAGCAAGAACGACTCTCTACACGTCGTTCCTTCGGGACAAATGACCAAATCGCCTTCTTCTAGCAATTGTTTGATATGTGCCGCGTCTTTATCTCTTTCCCTTGCCAATGCCACGGCTTTAATTGGAGAAATAAGCTCGGAGAATTTACTAATGCTATATGTGACACAACTAATCTTTCGTCCTAGAGCAACTGCAACCACCACAGGGTCTATGACCGCACGGTGGTTGCACACAAAGAGCACCCCACTATGTCCTGGTTTAGGAGCAGGTGGAGGGGTGCCCTTGACAACTAGCTTGATTCCGAGGATTTTGTAGTTGTAGTACACTATCCTTTCGGGCAAAGGTATATTAAGGTAAACTCTAAGAATGGCTAGAAAAATGCCTATGGGCATCCATAAGAATGTAAGTAGAGCCACAATCGGCGTAGGCCTTTGCACTAGACGCCCTTCGTGGAAGATAATCGGACTTAGAAGCTTGTTTCGTGGTAAGGGCTCACACCTTGTTCTTGGTACCATATATCCTTCCTACAAATCAAACACATTCTTAAGTTAAGGTTACAATTTTTAGTTGATACAAGTTAATGATTGGAAAGCTTCTAGTATATGTTGCCCAAAATAATCATAAGAAATAAAGAACCAAATAAGGAAAGAAGGAAAAAGAAGATACTTTAACTCTTGACTTTCCATGTGGTTCGTGATATCACATATTTCCTTTATAACGCAATTTAATTCAATTCAATGTCATGGGACCTTCAAACCCATGCAAAAAGCTAGTAATGAAAATAAATGAGATTAAATGAGTATGCAAGTACTAGAAGACAAGACAGAGTATTCGGCAGTGTTTTAAAACCCGGTTGAACTGTGAACTGGTCAAGTGTCTGGAAGCCAGTTTTGAGCCAAAAATCTGGTTGAATCATGAACTAGTGGCTCGATCGGTTCAATTAGAAACGGACAGACCTATGATTCTTGGAAGGGTGTTGCACAATATTTTCCTATCATAAGTATAAAAATTCGCAACATAAAGCATTTTTAGTTAAGTTGAAGTTGCACTAAAAAGAAAGTAACACAAATATAGGAGGTTGTAATACCAAAAAACGTCACCTTTTTTTCTAAAAACTATACACGTCACGACCCACGTCACGACCCAAAATCAGGTTTGACCCGTGTCACACCTGACATCCATGTAAGGTATTTGTTTTCAAAGGTCAAATATAATTTTGGAAAATGAGCATGAAATAATTCAACTCTTGTCAATTCAAACATATACTAAAAATAGAAGCTTAATACACATATAGCAAAATGTACCATGAATTGAAATATGACACAAGATTATATATGTGAATCAAAATAAATGTAAAGTGAGAATTTTAGTAGCTTATATATAGTAGACGATAAGCATGTATCGTTGATACGATAGATAAATGTGTTTTATTGATACACGTATAATTATTACCCGAAAACAAATGTGGAATTTGAAGTTTACTTTTCGTGTCACACGAGTATGAGTTACGAGATGCGAACATTTGAGCAATTCGTAAGACTTATTGTTTCAGTTTTGAAAGCGTACACGTATATTTTTCAAAGACAATTATCGGGTTCATAAAAGATTTTATTGTGATATGATGTTATGACACTATTATTTGTAGTGCAGTACCACATAACTAATTTCACATGTGAGGATTTTTGCAATTAAAACCTGTACCGAGTGATAACAAATAATTGGCCTAAAAATTAATGATCACCAAACTTATTATGTGGTCCTTTTGACTGTAAGCAAACAGTATTAATGACTCATCCGGTTTAGATATAAGCTTTTAAACCGATATACGTTTAAAAGTATGACTTTTGTCGGTACGTAGTTAGCAAGAAGCTAGAAAAATTATTTACAAAACCGAGGGTAGAAACATGTATATATGTATGTTATCTTCTTAACTAAAAGAGTACTAAAAACCCGAAAAACCCTAAAATGGTACAACAAAATGTCATTTCAAATTAAGTTTTAACACGATATGTAACAAAATCTTAAACAAAATGTCTTTAAATTTTCGATGTGAAGGTAAAAGGTTACTTCATTTCGTCCGATTTTATACGTTCAGGTTTTTATTTTATGTTGTCTCAATTTTTTTTGAAGCGCGAACTTTATAGAAAACACTAGCAAGAAGTAGAAATATTATCAAAGGAATCAAAAAAAGGGGGGGGGTGGGTTTGTTGAAGCAATAACCCAATTCAAAGTTTTTAATTTTCGATGTGAAGGTAAAAGGTTACTTCATTTCGTCCGATTTTATACGTTCAGGTTTTTATTTTATGTTGTCTCAAATTACTTGCCGCATTCATATTTTAACCATTTAAAAGAGACTTTAGCTATCTTTTAATCTACGTGTACTTTGAAAGTGAACTTATAAATTGAAACGAATAATGTAAAAAAACAAGAGAAACATTAAAGCTTTTACAAAACCCTATCAAGATATAATGCCCATAAAAATGCTTTTAAGTTTTTTTTATCTTGCTAATTATAGTAATCTTGTTTTAATATACCTTTGCATAGTAAATAGAAAATAACCAAAAGGAAATGGTAACACTTCTAGATAAATAATACTCATAGTAAATGATTTACAGTGATGGTCAGAAAACAAAACAAAATTGTGTACTTATATTTTATCAGTGTCCCAAAATTAAATGAGACTTGTATGAATATTGTAAAAGTATATAACTTTCTATTGTACAATTTTTACTTTACAGTATGATCAAGACTAATCAGGTTCATTTAACAATTTTTGTAACGAATATGGTACGAGATACCACGTGTCGGCTTATCTTCACGAACGATATACCACTATCGTATTCAATTAGCATCGACCGTATTCGATTTTCATAATGCTTTAAACATGTGAGTCGAATTGTTCATGTTATGTGAAAAGTATTCGGTAACAGTTGTAAGTATAGTTGTAAAGGATAAATACCGATGTAGATGATGTTTGGTGGTGGTTGTCTAGACCAAGCCAAGAAAACTTTATAACGAAATCATTAAATCCTAATCAGTCTCTCACATAAAGCACACAGTTTAAGACAAACATCATCATTATATCAGAATGACAGTTTCACTTTTAATTAGTTAATTTATTACTACTTCTTTAAAGTCAGTAATAACAATATCATATGACAGTAATATGATAAACTCGATTTAAATTTCATATCTGTTCAGTTAACTTCGTTGGACGACAACTCGACAAGTGGTCTCCACCTCATGTTATGGCTTTGCAAATATGGTTGTTGGTTGCAATAAATTATAATGAAAGATGAATACAACTAAGAAAGTAGTATATGTTTAATTAGCATCTTAAATATGTTGTGTACTCTACACATGACTTACTTAACTAACAAAATTAACACCATTTGACTAAAGTATATACAAATAGTCAAATTATTTTTAACATTAGTACATGATATGTATGTCATGAAAGCAACTTCGAGAATGTGGTTTGGTTAAATTGCAGGTTTTGTTTCTAACTTTTTTCTAGTGTAGGTGCCGTCCCTGTAAGGAACTTTAGGTTGCGGTTTTCGTCCCAGAGTTGTAGTTTTTGATAAGGGTATTTTAGGCATTTTAGTTAGACATGAACGAAACTGCAACCCAAAGTTCGTCAGAAAAGATTTTTGCAATATCTTTTATATATTATATTAGCATATTAAATATGTTGTGTACTCTACACATGACTTGCTTAACTATTAAACTTAACACATATTCGACTAAAGTACTAATTTGTGGTTGGTAACATACAATCATAGTCAACATTAGTACATGATATGTATCTTGAAAACAACTTCGAGCACATGGTTTGATTAAATTGCATGTTTCGTCTCTAACTTTTTTATAATGTAGGCGCGTCTCTATAAGGAACTTTGGGTTGCGTTTTGCGTCCTTGAGTTGCAGTTTTAACAAAGGTATTTTAGTCATTTTAGTTTAAACATGGACAAAAACTGCAACCCTAAAGTTTCTCTATATAAAGTTTATTTTATAACAATGTTGAAAGAATAATTACCTTGCAAATGGACATGAAATCTTTGTCAGTCTCACCAAATCCTAGACCCAAATCAGGCAAATTCGAATCTTCAAATTCTTCTAAAACGGCAGCTTTTTTAAGCTGCCCAACGAGAACACCGGGTTCTTCAACAAACCCGGTGGCTCGACCACTTTTCGAGACCTCGAGTTCCGTCCCAATCACTTTATCACCCCCTAAAAAATTCTTAACAAAATGTTCCACCATAACCCTAGGACTCGATGTCACCACATACCTTCTACCAAACGAGTTAAACACCTTCCATGTATCGGGTCGAACATCTTGTACGTAAAACCTTGGTAAAACCGAGCTCGAAACAAGCTCAATGTCGCGAATTCTTAGCCCGACAAATGAGATAAATATATAGATACGAGTGGAAATTGATTCAGAAAATATTGAAATAGCGTAAATTATAGGGAAAACGAGTAATAGAACTAACGCGCGAAAAATGCTTCCAGCCTCAAGGGCTAAAAGGAAATAGTATGGGAAAGGGTTATGGGAAACCAATAGGGTTGCATCTAGACCAGATGCAACCGTCTGGTTGGATCTCGATTTTGTATTGCATTCTGAAAGCAGTTCAAAATCGAGATTGGGAGACATTGTTTGATTATGGCAAGGAAGTTGTTTGGGCTGAGTTATATAGATGAAATGTAGAGGAGTTGTAAAAGAAGTTGGCAGATGGAAACATTGAGTACTATGGATTTTAAAATTATTTGTTTGTTTATTTTTGTATTTTTGTGTGATTTTTTATTACCTTTTTCATGCAAAAGTAATACGTGCATGTGAGACGTATAAAAACTACTACTAAAAAAGATTTTATTATCTTTGATTCTACACGTGAGCTATTGTAATTACTTTCTAGGTTTTTTGCTTTGTTTTGCTATATATAACTTTGATCTTATTATATGAAATTATATTTTCACACGGCTAAACTTATCATAGACTAGTTTTTTTGTCATATGAAAGCAACGAATTTTCTTTATTATCTCGTTTTGATACGTAAATTTTAAATCAGTAGTGTAAATGTATCTATCTATCTATCTATCTATCTATCTCCATCTACTTATTGTCCACCTCACCAAGTATATCATCGCACCACTCGGTTTCTTTGAGACTTGAAATTTCGTAAAATTTGAAGAAGTCGAAAACACCGTATTCACCCCCTCCCCCACGGTTCTACACCTTCTATGTGCAATATATAGTGCTATGCTAACCATCTGGATAATAGAAGACATGTGTTAAACATAACAAGTGTCACAAATGCAAGTAACCCCCAAAATTAAGCGGCAACTTAGTAGAGAAGCCATTAACCCAAACTTGTTTTTTTAATCCTCTTAGTGGACAACTGGCATCGGCTCGGCTTGTGAACAATGTTAGCTCAAGTTGCGGCTTCACAGTGCACCCAAGCCACTCCCTCAAGTCGATCCCCCAACCCAGCGGCTACGCAACAATACTGGCACATAAATTCAACTTAGACAAATGTTATATAACGAGGTTTTAAACTCGTGCTTCGCGGCGTGGCGAAGCGGAGGTGTTTGCGAACGCGGGTATTTACGTTTCATTTTCGAGTTGTGTTCATTGGATTTTAGCCGAGGCAGGAAAGGATAATGGCATGGTGTTGTAGTGTAGCACAGATTTTGAAATCAATACATTTCAGTATACTTGAGACAATTCAACTCTAAAAGAATCATATTACATCAGAGATATAAAAACATGTCACATAGCTAGCTCTAGAATATTCCATTACATTCACATCACATGTCTGAGCATGTTCCTGCACCTGACGATGCATGAATTCCACGTCGGTTCCATACGAAATGAGAATTGCGGAAGTACATTGAGAACAGTGACTTGTGGATAAAGGATCTTGCCACGGGTGTCTTTTATCTTTCTTGAATAGCAACATCCTATAACATTAACCATGGGAATCAAAAAGATAAAGTTACTACCTGTTTATGTTTATGTGTAGTTTGCATGAGCAGCGCTTCGTAAGCTGCATAAATCCACCAAGAAGATTTGACTGCTGAACTTATTAGAGACCCTAAACAATAATTGTTCATGTCATTTTCTTTGGATAATGATTCGCTTGTAAAATGTGAAACACATTACAATTTTTTTTGAAATGTTGATCCAACCTGACGTGTTTTGATCCAAGCCCAAAAATTACATCTTTCGACCTGAATCTATGTTGACCCATTACCCAACCCGCTTGCTTATCTACCCAAACCGCTTTTTCATTCACCAACTACTGCAAACAGATGATCTTATGATCTTAACTTATTATTCTAGATACACGATTCTCAATGATCATATGATCTTAACTTATTATTCTTAAATAAGGACACCTGACTTGTACTCCATTTCATCTTTTTTTTGTCAAAATAATTCCTTTTCTAGCTCTAGCTCATTTGTCAATGTATATTTTTGGTGCTCATTATGCTTGAGAATAAGCGTATTTTCGAAAGTAGATAAGTACTTACTGAAACAGCCAGCAAGTACACCTCATCTACCTTATAGCTCGACACCCCACCCAAGATCTGCATGAACATATAGAATTCAATGATTCTAAATTCAAAGTTAGAAGCAATGTGAATCAGTATATCGTAAATGGGACTGAGACATTGGGTACCTTCTGGTATTAAAATTAAGCACACCCAAACATTCATCTGAAAGAAGTATGTAATCATTTTGTAACCTGTAAGAAGTAAGAAAGAAATAAGCGTTGTGTCACATTTAGGAATCTAGGAATTAGGTCAATACAATTGTTCTTGAAGTGTAGTGGAAGTACCTGATTTTAACAGGAGACATTCAAGAAATCGAATTTCACCCTTAGCCACTGTAACATCAATCCTGTAGACAACAGAAATGCTAATTTAGCATTAGAAAAAAGATTTCAAATAATATTGTTGAACCTGAAAACGTCCGTTCAAAAGCCTTTCTTTACTTATAGTTAGGGGTATGTACTAATGTTAACAAACCAAATGATCTTGTAAATCTTCCAAAGTATACTCAAGTACTGAAAGCTTCATATGTTTTATATAAAAATAAGACGATTATACTCGTAGAACTTGTATGACCATACCTAATATATTGGTTACCTAATATAATAACTTAAGTGCACATTTTCAATGATGAAAGGGCAAACGTGTTCTGGCCAAAATAACTTAAGTGCACCTTTTCAAAACCTCCAGCAACCAACAGCATATATGGATTGTATTATACCATGGAAAAAACCCATACTTAAGGAGCTTTAGCGTAACTCTTTTTGCTATTCTAGAAGCTAATAAGCAGAGTGTTAGAATTTTTAGACTAAACTTATTGCGTTCTGATAACGAAATAAGGTAAAAAGCGCCTTACTTAAGCTTAGCACGAACCCCGAAACCCTCTTATTTTTTGCCAGATCAAATAAGAACACGTATAATCAGCTAGCTAATCAAAGACACTTACATTTGCATTCTCTTTGTTCACGTTAGTCACCCATCGAAAGTGATCTTAGGCATGAGTGTATAACCATCGTCACGATGCATTTACTGTAAAAAAACGGCCCGACCCATGTTCACAATTCTCATGAAACTCGGGTAAAAGAGACTTCGAGCCGCCATGGCTGCAAACACATTCTTGTGTTGCCCCGCCAAGTTACGGCTTAAATTTTTTGTTTACCCGAGCCTTATTAATTGTTCTCTGGGTATGGGAAAGATGATACATAAAATATAATGAAATCAAACACCCTGAATAAAAATATCATACCAGTTTTTCATTACTGAGCTATAAGTTTTGGCTCATATGTAAGTGGAAATATGAGGCTCAGATAGGTAGAATATCAAAAAATGAGGACACACCCGCCATGGCTGCAAATCTAGTAATTTGCCCTGCCAAGACACGAAGGATCACAACTTTAATCAAAGCCACTGAAACTCATCACATCCTCTTACAGTGAATATCTCAATCACTCTCATTTCTTAAAAATTGATTTGACAACGCGATTATCAAATTTGGAACAATTTCGACTGGGAACCAATCTAAGATTGTCACCTTTGTGTACATTCATTATTCAAACTGACAAAAAAATCGAGGGTTGTAAAGACGAACCCCGAAACCCTCTTATTTTTTAGGGATAAAATAAGAACAAGTATAATCAGCTAGTTAATCGAAGATACTTACATTTGCATTCTCTTTATTTACGTTAGTCACCCATCGAAAGTGATCTTAAGCATGAGTCTATCACCATCGTCACGATGCATTTACTGCAAAAAGCGGTCCGACCCATGTTCACACTTCTCATGAAACCCGAGTAAAAGAGACTTCGAGCCGCCATGGCTGCAAACACGTTCTTGTGCTGCCCTGCCAAGATACGAGTCAAATTTTTTACCCGAGCCTTATTAATTGTTCTCCTTTTCACACACGTGGTGACTACATGTATTTATCTCTTGTTAACAGAAAAACGCACACCATCTATATCCATCTCAGATCAGCCGAAGTATTATGGATAAGCCATAAGTTTAATTAAGCAAACTCATAAGGTGGTGTGCCCGTATTCTATGATCCGAACAAAAGAAAAGCAGTTACAAAACACATCCCCTCATTATCACAAACAATACAACTTTTTATACCCCAAACAAACCGGGCATATATAAGTTTTATTAATGGGTGAATCGGGTCAGCGTATGAGGCTCAGATCCACTGGTGTAGGAATCACATGATACACCATCCGTGGCTGCAACCATAGTCTGCCTGTGGTTGCCTCGCCAAGACAGATGTCTGTGAATCACGGCTCACAAAAACATAACAGTATAAGATTATCGTCATCGCCTATTGCTTATATGACACTGTCCATAGAAGATCAATAATATCCCAATAATTTATGCAAGCTCAGGATATGAAAGTGGCGTTGACATTTTCACGCTAAAAATACACAGGTAATTGCAACTTTAGGCTTTTGGCTTCAAAAAATCTACGCGCCTTACAATTTTCCCAGCAATAGAAGGTTCAAATTTAAATAGTAGAGCCAACTTCGTCGACACTAAAATCATTCTCTGTGAATGAGACTAACTTGAACCTCTTATAAAGAGGCTCAGGATTGCAAGTATGGAAGTG